>CAUYSK010089881.1:0-31846 GCA_963575035.1 Avahi laniger | reverse complement strand
TTCTGTGACACCACATAACTCTTCCGCAGTTTCTCAGTTTCTTTCTCAGTTTCCTTTGCTGGATCCTGCCTCTGTTTACCCGCTTAGACTCAGCGGTTCCTCAGGATTGTGGCCTCAGCTCTCTCTCTCATTCCACACAGTACATGGATCAATTTTCCTGAGTGGTCTCATGCACTGTGACGGCTTTACGATCACTGCATTCCCACGATTCCTGGATCTGTCGCTCAAGCTCACAATCCTCTACCGGGTGCCAAGCCTGCACCTGTCACCCACAGCTGAGTGTCTCCTCCCCAAACGCGCTCCTGCAGCCTGAACTCATGCCTGCTCTGTGAGTGGTGCTGACACCCAACGCTCCACGTTGGAGCCTGCCTGTGCCTCTCCCATCCCATCTGCCTCGAGTCCCCTGATGCCACCTCCTTCTTATCCATGCTCCACGTTCCTTTCCTTCCTCCTCCCCGCGGCTACTCTGTGGTGCAGGTCCCCATCACTGGTTTCTGGGTTGCCCCAGCAACCTGCTCTCTGTCTCTTTGCCTCTGGTCTTGATCCTTCACATTCTTCTCCTTACTATGCCCAAGCCCTGAATCCTATCACGGCCCTCCCTTGCTTTATATTTCTCCAGGACTTCCCACTGCTACAGAGTAAATCCAGGCTGCTTAGCACTGCCTGGGGCAGGAGGCCTCTGCCATAGCCCCTGGGTAACACTCCTGCCTCTTCAGCATCATTCCTCCTGCTCCTACGATGCCTTTAATCCTTGGCCACACTGAATCTCTGCAGTTCCTGGAGATACCCCATCGTCTCTCTTTGCGTATGCTGTTCTTTCCGCTTTTCTAGTTGAGGTCCCTCCTCTTCCAGGAAGCATTTCCTGACCCATCCTGTTTGGGTTGGCTGCCTCTTATGGGCCTCCATAGCACCCTATGTTCATTCTTACCATACCCCTTATTACTTGTTACTGTTAATTGGTTACATACCCGTCTTTTCTACTGAACTCTTAGGTCTCTGAGAGAAAGTGCTAGGTCTCAGTCTTTGTAATTCCAGTGCCTAACCATGGTAGGTATTTAATAAATATGTGCAAAAGTAATAAAGTGTGGTGCTTGAAAGTGTATGCTGGAGCTAGATTGCCCAAGTTCAAATCCTAAGTTCAAATATTAGGTTCAATATTTACTATCCTTATGACCTCAGACACATTTTTAACTTCTCTGTATGTCAGTTTCTTTATCTGTAAAATTGTGGATGATAGAGCAATTGCACCATGAGTTTTGCGAGAATGAAATGAATTAATATATACAAAGCTCTTAGAATCCTGCCTACCATATAGTCAGCACTCAACAATTATTAGCTCTTATTACTTGCTGAATGATTGAAGAATGTCACCAGCAAGACTTACATGTTTTACATGCAAGATTTACATGTTTTACACGCAGGTTTTATTTTTACTAATCCTACAGGTATCCTCATGTTACTAAAACTGAGGCTGGGAAGCCCATGTTCACTCTCATCGTACAGCTAATGAGCCTTAGAGTGGGACTCAAACCCAGATGTGTCTAGCCCAAGGCTTCTTCTTTTGTTATCAACTTGTCTTGAAAGTCCTCCAGAGCTCTCGCAATCTCAATAATCCCCCCCTAAGCCCAAAGGTCTATTTAGGGGGCTGGGGAGGAGGTAGGAGAGAAAAGGGAACAGGTAGGCAGTCTGGGATTCAGGTGAAAAGTCTCCAAATCCTTTAGTGACGTTGAAGTCAGGTCCTTTGGTGTTGGCAACAAGAGGAGAATCTTCATGAAGAGGAAGCTGCTGATTCTTTTAAGCTGTAACTTCAGCTCTCAGAGACTGACTTCCTTCCGTGACCAAGCTTAGAGGACATGAGTTTGATTTACTGAGAAGGCCGGGGGTCTCCTTCCACTGGTGGGGCAACTGAAAACACAAGTCCAAAGTTATTTTGGGGCTTTAGGGGATCCCCACCAAGCACAGAAGTTACACCAACTCAGACATGCTGCAAACAGATGTGAATTTGTTGGTGCTCAAGGTCCTGGCTGAAGTTTCTGGTACCTTTCCTTAGGCACAGACACTTTACTTTGTGAAACTCTGTCTTACAGAATAATAAAAACAATACCCCTAAACAAGAATAACAATAGTAATAACAATAATTATTATGATGATAATAAAACAAGTAGGGGTCTAGGCTTTTGTAGAATTTAAAAGGTCACATTTCCCTTCTCCATCCTCTTTTTTTTGATGTCTCACTCAGAAGAAATCATGCTCTTAGAAGCCGAGGTAAGAATCAGGAACCAAAGGACAGCCTCCCAGCCACAGCTCGGGTGTGTCTCTGTCTCCCTGGGTTCCAGAACTGGGGCCAGACACTGACTAAGTATAAACACGGACTTTAGCAGTGAGCTCAGAGGTGGAGTGAGCAATTCTAGAACACAAATAGAACAACTCATAACACAACCAGACTGCTCTCCAAAAACTCACGAGTCCACAAAACAGGAAAACAAATCTCTAAGTCAGAGGTATAATGGCAGGTCATTGTCCTAACCATTCAGTGGAGTTTGGGACCACTGATTAAATCCCAGCATAAAAGCAACACATTGGTCTAGGGCACTTTGGAGGGCCATTGGTTCCCCTTTTTGGCCAAATGATGAACATTGTTGGAGAAAAGATGTTTGCCCTTTTAATAGAAATCCTCGGGAAATCCTCTAATAGGTAGAGCCTGAGATCTCCGGCAAGGCGTTCGAATGGTTTTTTTCCTCCCTGTGGGATCCCAGATGAGAGAAAAGGTCATGGCCACTGTTCTGACGCCAGGTATGCCAAGTCTATAGCCCCATTTCCTGAAGACGGGCTGCACACCTGCACCAGGGCCAATGAATACCAGATAGAGTATCCTTGCTGAAGGCACTTCTGTTTAAGAATTCCACTGGCCTGTTCCTTTTGATATGTATGTTTCGATCAGTAGATCGAAGGGAAAGTATCCCTCGGTTTTACAAGTAAGAAAAAAGAAAATTGTGATTGGATTTTCCATAGGCCCACAATTTGTGCTCCAGGAAAGTGATTAAATAGTTGTGCCATGTTTTCCCTCTGTCTCCCCAGCCCTCACCATGCGTCTTTGCTGGAGCTTGTGCAGTAATTCCCGTATGTTCTCCCCTGTGGGCTGCAGGCTAACCCTACCCCCGTCCCTAGGGCAAGTTGAGAACTCGGGCACCTCTGGGGCTCAGGGCCAGGCATTAAAGACATCGAGGATTTCTTTCTTTAGCAAGAGGGCTGGAATCAGTGTGGGAAATGTTAAGCACTGCTTCTATAATAGAGGGAGCAAAGGGCATGAGGAACATCTGACTTGTGTCTTCTCTTGATGTCCTGCTATTTAAATCTCAATAACATGAGGCATCGCCAAGTGTAGGAACCTCATGAAGACCCTTAAACAGGTGGGTAAAGAGAGCAGCCTGAATGGCGTGCCCACAGACAGTGCAGGAGCTACAATCTGGACCTTAGAGAGAGGGCTTGTGGCCATGCCTGCTCCTCAGGTCTTCAGTATGGTGAGCATAAGGTAGTTGGATGACCTGAGTTCTTATTTCAGTTCTGCCATCTCCACACTTGGTAACTTTGGACAAACTATTGCTTTTAGCCTCAGTTTCCCTACCTGTGAAATGGGAATGATATCACGAAGGGTGTCAAGAACATTACCTGCAGCCATGTATATGAAGCACCTGGCCGAACCCCTGGACGTGGCTGACAACTCATTTCTATTGCTCCAAACTCTGAGGATTTATTTTATCCTGTTCAGTGAAAATGGATAGAGTTGAAGTTTGAAGAAAGTTAAGGGAGTCCAGACTTCTTCTTTTATAAATGAGTAATCTGAGACCAGAGAAGTTAAGCCATTTTCCCAATATCATGGCACTGAAGTCCTGCCTTTTATCCAATGATTGTTTCATGGTTTGATGCTTCTGTTGAGATTGTGCAAGCTGCTAACATAGGCTTCACTGAGCAAGACAGTTGTACAAAGTAAAATATTAAAAAAGGATTTATTTAAAGTTACAAAAGTATGTTGATTGGAACAAAAATGATGCATAACAAGTTAAGTCTAACCAAAGCCCCAACGATATTCACAGTAAAAGCTAAAAAACCTGGCCAGAGCAATTAGGCAAGAGAAAGAAACAAAGAGCATCCAAATTGGAAAGAGGAAGCGGAATTAGCCTTGTCCATAGATGACATGATCTTGTACCTAGAAAAACCTAAAGACTCCACCAAAAATCTCTTAGAACTGATAAATAAATTCAGTAAAGTTTCAGGACACAAAATGAACATATAAAAATCAGTAGCATTTATATAAGCCAACAGCGAACAATCTGAAAAAGAAATCAAAAAGACAATCCCATTGACAATAGCTACAAAAATACAAAATACCTAGCAATCGATATAATCAAATAAGTGAAAGATGTGAATTCAAGGAAAACTATATATCTCTGATGAAGGAAATAGAAGAGGACACAAAAAATTGGAAAGATATTCCATGCTCATAGATGGGAAGAATTAATGTTGTTAAATGACAATACTACACAAAGCAATTTACAAATTCAATGCAATCCCTACCAAAATACTAATGCTATTCTTCACAGAAATAGAAAAATATACCCTAAAATTTATATGAAACCACAAAAAACCCCGGATAGCCAAAGCCATCCTGAGCAAAATGAAAAAAGCTGGAGACATCACATTACCTGACTTCAAAATTTACTATTATACATAACTGTGGTAACCAAAACAGCATGCTGCTGGCATAAAAACAGACACACAGAACGAGGGAACAGAATAGAGAATCCAGATATAAATCCAAGCATTTACAGCCAGCTCATCTTTGACAAAGGTTCCAGGGACATACAGTGGGAAAGGACAGTCTTTTAATAAACGGTGCTGGGAAAACTGAATAACTATATGCAGAAGAATGAAAGTAGGCCCCTCTCTCCCACTATACACAAAAATCAAATCAAAATAGATTAAAGACTTAAATCTAAGACCTGAAACTATGGAACAGTTAGAAGAAAACATTGGGGAAATGCTCTAGACAATTGATTTGGGCAAAGATTTTTTGCGTAAGACATCAAAAACACAGGCAACCAAAGCAAAAATAGACAATTGGAATAACCTCAAGCTAAAAAGCTGCTTGCACAGCAAAGGAAACAATCAGCAAAGTGAAGAGACAACCCACAGAATGGGAGAAAATATTTTCAAACTACCCATCTGACAAGGGATTAGTAACCAGAATGTACAAGCAGCTCAAAAAACTCAATAGCAAAAACCCAGATAATCCAATTAAAAATGGGCAAGAGATCTGAACAGATATTTCTCAAAAGAAGACATACAAATGGCCAACAGGTATATGAAAAGATGCTCAACATCACTAATCATCAGAGAAATGTAAATAAAAACTACAAAGAGATATCATCTCACCCCAGTTAAAATGGCTTTTATCCAAAAGGGAGGCGATAATAGACGCTGGCGAGGATGTGGAGAAAGGGGAAGCTTCACACACTGTTGGTGGGAATGTAAATTAGTGCACTATGGGGAATAGTATGGAGGTTTCTCATAAAACTAAAAATAGGACTACCATATGATCCAGCAATTCCACCACTAGGTATATATCCAAAGGAAAGAAAATCAATGTATCAGAGAGATATCTGCACTCCCATGCTCATTGCAACATTATTCACCATAGCCAAGATATGGAATCGAGCTAAATGCCCATCAACAGATGAATGGGTAAAGAAAATGTGGTGCATGTACACAATGGAATATTATTCAGCCACAAAAAAGAATGAAATCCTGTCATTTGCAGCAACATGGGTAGAATCAAGGGCTGCTATGTTAAGAGAAATTAGCCAGGCACAGAAAGATGCATCTCTCATGTTCTAACTCACATGTGGGAGCAAAAAAAGTGAATCTCATGAAGATAGAAAGTAAATTGGTGGTTACCAGAGGCTGTGAAGGGAAGAAGGATAACAGAAAACAAATTATAAGTGTATTTATTCTACTGTAGTATACACTTAAAAATGGTAAAGGTGGTAAATTATATGTTTACCTTAATAAAAAAGCTTTAAAAAATTGACATTTTAAAATTATGATAATCTGTGCTTATTGTTGAAATTTTAGTAAATATACATATACACAACATTTAAATCACAGTAATTCCACTACCAAAATTGTCTACATACTTTCACGCTATTTCCTTTTAATTTTTCTTTAAGTATGAAATTCTGTTTCCTTTGATATCTTTATGATTATGTTAATTATTTTTTATTTTTTTCATTTATTTATAATGATCTTTTTTCATATAATTAAAGATTCTTAGAAATATTTTAATGGTTGTGTAGTATCAGTATAATATCACCTCTTTAAATCAACCCCTGATTTTGAATATTTGTATTATTTATAATTTTTGTTAATGTAAATTACACTTCTTAAAACAATGTATTTATAGATGTCTTTATATAGTTTTATTGAAAGCATTACATAATTTCCCTAGTATTTGCTTTGAACAGATTGCTGAACATATTTTTGCTCAGTGAAAAGAAATGAACATTTTGAAGATTCTTTGTACCTCTCATCTTCCCAGCCCGAGTTTGGAACCTTGCCTACAGCTCCTGAGCTGTGGTCCTGCTTCCTGGCTCTGTCCTTCGTCTTGCTGCCTGGATCTGATGCTTGTGTTGTTGGCCTCCTTTCCTGCTGCTATCTACATACCTCTTTGTTATTCTGGGCCACACATCTCTCAACCACATCCGGCCTATGCTCCAGATTCTTCTGGGTTCATCTTCACTCCTCTGGAGGGGACTGGGTGGGAAGGGGAAATTGGACTCCTTTGAGAAAATTCCCTCTGCTCCTTCATCCAGTGAGGATTTATGAAATGCCCACGGCTTGGCTGACTTCTGCGATTCTCTGCAAAGGCCCTGTCCTGTTCCTACCCTGTCACGAGGACAATAAAGGGACCCACGTGACCTTCTGCCATCTGCGTGTCTCTGTCCCAGGGCCAGCGACCGACCTGTGGGATGTCACTGCAGGCCTGGATCTTCAAGGGCCGTCGCTTCGCTTCTAGCCGCAACTCCTTACTTGCTCAACAGCCACTTAATGGCTCAGTCGCTCAAGAGTGCAGTTGCTTAATCGCCCCTTCTATCAATTTTCCCATCTGCAGAGTGGGGACGGTGATTCCGGCTGACGGTGTTGTTGTGAACAGTAATGAATGTTTTGAGGCACGTTGAGATCTGTAGATAAACAAACCTCAAAAAGTACAAAGTGCTAATGAGCCCGTTGAGCAACTTGCTTTGAGAGACTGCTTTGTTTCCCACAGAGGAGGAATCCGTTCCTGATCCCTGGGCAGATGGAGGTTTTCTGGCTGCTTCTGGATGAACCAAAACAGTGGATTCTGAAGGGACTTTTCCCTAGACACATGTAGCTGTCAGGTTAAAGGGAAATTCAAAATTAGGTCTAAAGTAACACCAAAATAACTCCCAAGTGAGCCTGTCTGATAACAGCGCCCCTTGATATGATTACTTGGCGCTTTCTAGAACCATGTTTGCCCAAGTGTGGAATGAATACTACTGATGACATACAGATTATTTTAGATGGTCCATGGATGAACTCTTAATAACTTTCCATAGTTACACATTTTTTTGGTGGTTATTTTCTATCTGTAGCAAATGATACTCTTTTTTTTCATTTGTCATAACAAGAATAACCTCCATTACTGAGTCCTTACTGTGCACTGTTTTAAGTGCTTTACAGGAAAGCATTTAATCATTGCAACAGGGTAATAAGAGATTAAATACTTCTATTACTCTCTTTGTACCCAGGGGGATATTGAGACATAGAGATTTAAGGAGCCTTACAAACTGTCCAAACACACACAGTTGGTAAACAGCAAAGATGGGGCTTCCATCAGGCAGTTTTGACCCCAGGACTCATGTTCCTGTTAACCGCGGGGTCATATTGCCTTTCAGTATATTTGCATTTGTTGTCCTGATACAAAGTATATTAAAATGGATTTATTTAAAGTTACAAAAGTATGTCGATTGGAATAAAATGATGCATAACAAACTAAGTCGAAAGTATGGAGATGGTTTGAGGATATGGTGGACATTGCCGTGTGGAAATCAGATGACTGAAGGGCAGTGTGCCTTAGAGGGTGATCTCGTGGCCACTGGGGTCACCATTCCCTAGAAGCTGCTGAAAAAGCCACATCTACTCAATCTCTATGGACTAAGTCCAAGAATCTGTATTTATAGCCAACTCCTCAGGACATTCCTATATATCATGAAGCTAAGACACACCTGCTTCCCACAGCCCCAATTCCTGCCCAGGTTCAGGACAAATAACAACAACAACAGCTGATTGCCTAGGTGTTGCATTGGTTGTCACTCCTTTGGCCTCATGTCAGGGAAAGGAAGAAGAGAAGGGACAGAGAGCTACTGTCCAGCGAGCATCTTCTGTGTCTAGGACTGTGCTGGGTTTGTACCTAACCCTAACAGTGAGGCCCATGGGATTAGGCCCATTTTACAAGATAAAGAAACGGAAGGTGAAAGAAGACAAGGGACCTGGCAGGTGGTGGAGCCAGGGTCAGCCCGGACATGCAGGCTTCCCAGCTGAGCCCTTGCCATTGCGTCCGCCCTCCGAGGCCAGCTGCAAGGGGCCCAGGGCAGGGCAATGAGCTTGCATTTGGAGAACTGCACAAACTTTTAGCTTTGGTATTTAAAGTAAAAAGAGAGCATTTAAGTCAAAGAACTGTGTCTGTTCCTATGCGTACCCAGTGTTTGGTGAGAGGCATGGATATAGGATAGAATCACACTCATATCCTTTTTGAGATGTCTCATCTTAGTCCCTGAGCCCTGCAATACCTAGTATAATTTGGGTGTCTCATGGGAACTCAAGAACTAGTTATTGATGTCCCCAAAATGGCACAACTTCCTAGCAATAAAGCATCTATTGAACATTCACTGTACTGACAATAGCTGTGCTGATAATAGCAACATCAGTGACAATGGTGACTGAATTAGGGTTGTTGGTGCTCCATTGGTCCTAGTGATGAGCTCTAGCTCCTGTTGTGAACCCCTTTGAAACTCAGTGGACTCACAGTTAAAGATGTATTTCATGGTTTGATGCTAGTGGTGTGGATGTCTGGAGTGTTTCTTTTCCAAGTGGTGATTTGGGGATCTAGCTTCTTCCATTTTGTGGCATTGTCTTCCTGACCAAGCAGCCTCCGAAGTTGCTGTGGAAGGGGAATAGTGTGGTGACAGCTCAGTGTGTTTTATAACCACCCACTGGCCAGAATCCCACTAACCTGACTACAGAGATGACTGAGAAACGTGGCCTTGTGTGTCTAGAAAGAAGAGGAAATGGGACTGCCTAGCATACAGTCAGCTTCTGCCACTTTGCAAGCTACAGAAGTAGACCCCACCTAAGTTTCGAATTCATTGGAAGTTTACAGGGTAGCTGTCAGAATCGACAGAGGGTTGGAGAACCAGCCGAGGACCAAGGGTGGCTGGACAGCAGCAACCACAGCCAAGTTCAGCCTCAGAAGAGGGACCACTAGAATGTTCCACCAGCTCTGTGGACAATGCCTCTGACTCCAGGTGTTGCTGGACTCTTGATACCACTGCTGCCATGAATTATGTCTAACTCATTCCTGCATCTTTGTACCAGCATCGCAGCTCCAGACAGACCGTCACTACGCCCCTCGCAGTGTCTGAGATTCGAGGGGATAGATCAAGTATTATCTCTCTCCATGGGCTTCCAAAGAGGGAGGTGATTTGAGATGTCCTGATACTAGTGAAATTCTCCCCAAATAGGTGGGGTTGATTGTTGAGAAGAAAAGAGAGCAAGAGAGAGAGAGAGAGAGAGAGAGAGCACAAGCGCTTGCATGAGAAAGATCTGTATTTCAAAGCCTGTTACAAATTTAAAAAGTATTTTTTTCTTGTCCAAATTTGCAAGATGAAATCAAGGACAGTAAATTGGTAGGAAGTGGTCAAGCCAGAGTGCATGAGGGACTTCGTGTATCAATTTGCTTGTTTGTTTATTGGTTCATTTATTCATCGAGCATATGAAGGCCCTCTGGAAAGTATCCAGCTATGTAATATGTGCTTGTTATATTAACAATGGCTGGATACTTTCCTGACAGCCCTTCTATATTGTGTTCACTATGTGCTGGGCTCTGTGCTGAGCTCCAGGGACATGTTGGTGATCGTGACAAGGTTCTCATCCTAAAAGGAGTCTGAGATTAGTGAAATTCAAATGTGGGATCCAAGAGGCAAGAGCAGACGGAGAACAGCAGACAGCCCAAGTCTGGGAACTGCACCAGGACAGGAATTGGCAGATTATGTGTTCGACCTGAATCTCAGGGAGGTGAGGTGACCTGCTCAAGTCTCACATCTAGTCAATTATTGACCAGGGACTCCAGACGACATCTTCATGTTCATGTTCAGAAGCCTCCCTTCACCCAGAGCAGCTCTGTGCAAAGCAGTGGGAGGAACAGTAGCTTAGAGCAATGGGAAGATCACAGGCTTTGGGGGTCCTGCATCTTCTACTTGCAGACTGGGTGAGATTGGCCTAGCATCACCTAACTTCCAAGCCTTAATCTTCCATCTATAAAATGTGGATGATAATACTCACTTCCCAGTGTTACTGTGGAGTCTAACAGACGGCAAATCCAAAGAATGAAAGTGCCCTTTATAATGCTAGACATAGCAGGTGTTCAATAAACAGTAGCTACAGAGAAAGAAGTGTGAGATAGGGTCACTGCCTTCAAGGAACTTGTTTTTTACCTGGAAGGGGGTGGTATGTAGGATAGGGTGAGACGGTGAAATTTACCTGTGTGAAAGAAAAGAAATAAGTACAAATCCCTGTGAGCTTGACTATACCTGCACTCAGAATTCAGAGAAGAGAGAACACTGTGTGGGCAGGGGTCAAAGACTTTGTGTAAGGACCGGTGAGGTGGCCAGGGTGGGGGCTTTGGTTCTATAACCAGGCTCCGTGGGTTCATAGCTGAATTCCATCTCCCTTATCAGCTCTGTGTTCTTGGGCAAGGGGATGTTATTTAATGTCATTAAGCCTCAGTCTCTTCTGCTTAAAACAGGGAGAACAGTGGTACCTACTCATTGGGTAGTTCTGAGAGTTAAATGAGTGAATCCATGGAAAATGCTAGCACAGTGCCTGGCAACTTAGCAATAGTGCCATGGATATTGTTACGGTGGATCTGAGCCTTGAATGATGAATAGATAAACCCCACCTCATCGTAGTAGTTGCAAGGATTAAATGAGATGGTGTGTATTTGGCGTCCAGCGCAGTGCCTGGCACGAAGCAGGAATTCCTTGGATGCCCTTGCTCTCCAGGGGAAGGGCAATGCCTCATATGTCTTTTTATCTCCCATGGCCCTTAGCGCAGTGTCTGGCTCGAGTTAGGAGCATGGAGAAGTCAGCTGGGAGGTTGACAACAAGTTAACGGGTGAAAACAGGGACATTCTAAGAAGGGGAATAGCATAAGTGAAAACATAACAGTGGAAAATAGCCCCATTCATTAAAGAACTTCAGAATTCCTTTCATTTTTTGTAATGTTAGTTAAGCTCTATTTGTCTCCCCCTGGTGGCCATCAAAAGCAAACACAGCTCACTTCTTTGGGGAGGGCGTCCACAGCCTAAACAAGATTGCATTGCTCACCTGAAGATCCTGAAGGTGTGCTTGGGCTGTGATTCAGCCCTGGAGCATGATTCATGACCTGTGTCGACTGCAGTGACTTGCTCTTGGTGACATTTCCCGAACAGTGTCATAAGAACTAGCCTAGAAATTAAAGAAAGAGCTAGTTATTTTGTCTCTTTTCTCTTCATCCATCCAAATCCTTTGGAACTCTGCTCTTTGATGTCCTCCTTCAGGGACATTAGCAGGTATTCTCCTCTTCCCTATGTCATTTTGGGCAATTGATCACATAACAATGACACTAACAACATTTCAGGTGCTAACTCTGTGGCAAGCACTGTTCTAGGCTCTCATCCTCCAGACAGCTGTACAGGTATTGAACTACTTTGGCACTAGTTTTTCAGATAAGGAAACTGAGGCCCAGTGAAGATATGTAACTTGTGCAAGGTGACATAGTCTTGCATAGTGGGGCAGAGCCAGGTTTCAGACCCAAGCAACCCGGCTCCAGACACCAGGTTCCTAACCGCTGTGCATCAGCCTCCCAGCCCGTGTGCTCTGGTGACTAAGCTTGGGCAGTTGCCTAGTATTACTGGACTTTTGAAGTATAGGGCACCATTCTCACACTTTACCAATCATAAAAATCACGGAGAGAAATGGCTTTTTGAAAGTACATTGCTGGGTTCTGCCCTCAACGATCCTGATCCAGATGGTCTGGGGTGGGGCCCAGGAACCTGCATTGTTCGCAATGGTGATCTCTGGTAGAGTGGAAAGAGCACAGGTTTTGGGACTCGGTCTTCTGGTTACCGGTTCTTGGGTCTTTCAGGAATCGCTTTTAGCTTCCTCGAGTCTGTACCATAGGCATAGCGAGTCCAACGTCAAAGTGGACGTTGTATGGACTGAAATGATATGATTCAGGTCAGTGCTTGGTACACACAGACATTCCTTAGGTGCCCTTGTGCTCAAGCTGGGAGGCTGAGAGTGAGGGTCTTTAGTCACACATGCCATGTGAAAATGGGACTTTTTGGGTCAGGAATGGACACTTTCTCCTTAGAGCAGCAGTGTTATAGTGACAAGAGTGTCACTGACTTGGCATGAGCTGTGGCAGTGACTTCACGCCTCCATTTCTCACGACAGCAGTGTGGGTACCTCTGCCTTGCACAGAGGGTAGTGGGGAGAACTCTCACATGAGGTTATACCTGAGACAGGATGTTTCCTTCTTGCAAGTATCATCCTTCTTACTCAGACCATTTCCACGTCGGGGCGCACTGAGTTCCAATCAGGACAGGGGTGGAGCGTGCAGGTCTGAGAAGACATGAACTGGAGCCTGATTTTCCCGGAAGGGAGACCCTCAGGACGTGGCAGAGCAAGGCAGGGAATGGCTCTTGGAGGCTGCAAAGCCTTGCCCAAATTCTCCGTAGAAGGGAGTGTTTCCATTCAGGGAGGCTCTGGGGCAATTCCATGTGGCCCCTTGGGTTCATGTAGCTGTGGGATTGAGAGCCTCTCTTCATGGAGAGGGCAGGCACAGAGGTGGCAGCCTGGCTCCTGTGTTGTCTCCACAAATGGGATCAATAATGCTCGCTTGTCTTTCGCTTAACCCAGGTCTCTCTCTTCCTACTTTCAGCACTTTGATATTTTCTCACTTTCTATCCGTGAAGCACATATGTCTCATTGCTCACTGCAAGGACCTGAAATGCAGAAGCTGCCCCTGTTAAAACCACTGGGGAGCCCAGAGCACTTCCACATCATCCTCTGAGTCACCCCAGCACGTGGAGCCTGGGAAGGCTGGCAGGGTTCACCTGGGCTGGCCACTCCTTCCAGGTGTCGCACTGTGGTCTATGGCGGGGCGACCTCTGCTCTGGGTTTCCGACCAACATCTTCTTGTCTCTGCACTTGGTGCTCTGCCTGGGATGTTTTCCCCACTCTTCTCTTTCTGGGTAACTCCCATTTATCCATTAAGACCAACCTTAAATGTCTACCCTAAGAAATCTTTCCTGATTCTTCCTTTGGCTCCTTACCAGAATGTCTATGTCTCATCATTCTTGTGTTTCCGCAGTACCTCAAACATCTCTGATACAGCACAAATCACATGGTGTTGTCATTATCCATCTCCGTCTCCCACCAGGCTATGAGCTACTTGAGGGCAGGGATCATGTCATAGCTCCCATGTAGCCTGAGCATCTGGCACATGGGAGGTGATTTGGGAATATGTTTTGCATGAATTATTCACAGTGTGGTTTGATTACTGTCATGGATCCTGCTATGTGCCTGGGTCTCATGCCCGCTGGATTGCTGGTCTTTGGACTCCAGCTGCTGGAAGATTCTGTTCTATTATAACCTTGGACAGTCTCTACTCGAGTGTTGTGTGTGGTGGAAGTTGACAAAGTTATTCATCCATCCCATTTTATCGTATAATAACCACAGTTATAAAGGCTATTTTGGCATGTCATTAGTAATGATAGCAAACTATTTATGCGAGTTAGAATTAGATTCAGTTGTGAGTGATAGAAAACCAAAATGACAGTGGTTTAACTAGATATTTATCCTCTCTCATGTAAATACCCATTGGCAACCCCATCCAAGACTGCTATGATGGTTCTGGGTTCTGCTCTACAAAGTCCTCAAGGACATGGGCCATTATAACCTTCCATTCTACTCTCCCTAGGGCTTAGTTACTGTTCTCTTGGCCCAAGATGGAGCTTTAGTAGTCACATGCTCATTCCAAACACAGATGGAGAAAGGTGGGCAGAAGGGGGCAGAGTGGGTGGGCCATCTGTCTGTAAAGAAAGTTCCCAGATTCAAGGGGAACTACCACAGGATACTTTGTGTACATCCCATTGGCAGAACTTAGTCATATGACCACTCTTATCTGCAAGGAAGCGTGGGAAATGTAGTCTTTGTTCTGAGCAGCCATGTTCCCAGCTATGGAAGAAGAAGGAAATGAAATTGAAGAATATTAGCAGTCTTGGCTACAATATTTGCTTAGTAATTTAACATATCATTTTTATATCTATTATCTGGGCTGATACTCATATGGAAGACGGGGTAAGTAGTCTGTGGAAGGCCACGCAAGGAGCGTAGCAGAGTCAGAACCGCTGAGAGGTGTTTCGATGCCGCACCCTTGCTGCTGTGCTCCTTCCAACGCTGGGCTGAAGGTGGCTTCTTTTCAATTACCCACCAGACCTAGCTGTGTCAGCTTGAGAGAAATGGAAGGAATACAGTCTTCCTGCTGGGTAGTAAGTGCCCCCCAACAGGGCCATGCTGTATTCCGCATACTCTGCTCTTCAATGCCCCCACATGTGCCTGGATGGCAAAAGTACACAATAAATGGTGGAACTGATAAATCACCATGGAACCCCAATTCTTCTTGTTCAATAATTATAACAATGTATATTCCTATAGCATATTACAGTTAGTTTGCATATCTCTGTGGTTTCCAATCAGCTTCAGAGTTTATGGAGGAATTTACAGTTCACCAAGTTGTATTCTTGAGGAAGGCCTTTCTCTGGCACATGTGAAGGGGTTAATACTTGATGAGATACTTTCCAATGTGATGCATGTTTAGTCATGGCTGAAATTTTCAGAGTGTCTTAGTTCATTTAGTGTTGCTACAAAGGAATAACTGAGGCTGGGAAATTTATACAGAAAAGAGGTTTATTTAGCTCATGGTTATGCAGGCTGGAAAGTTCAAGACTGAGCACCTGCTGGGGGTCTCAGGCTGCTTCCACTCATGGCAGAAGGTGTGGAGGGGAGCTGGCACATGCAGAGATCACATGTCCAGAGAGGGAATGAGAGAGAGAAAGAGAGAAAGAGAGAAAGGGAGAGAGACAGGAGGCAGGTCCCAGGCTCTTTTTAACAACAAGCTCTAATGAAAATTAATGAGTGAGAACTCACCCCTAAGGGAGATCATTAATCTATTCATGAGGGATCCACCCCCATTACCTAAACACTTCCCATGAGGCTCCACCTCCAACACTGGAGATCAAATATCAACATGAGGTTTGGGGGTATAAACATCCAAACTATAGCACAGAGCTTGGGATTATTATCCTCATTTTAAGATGAGGAAACTGGAGTTTAAAGAGGCTGAGTAACTTTTTGTCAAGGGTGGAGTTGTGCTCAACTCTACCTAATGGATCTGGTCTTGGGATTCATCCATTCTTCATCACTCCTTAGACATGAAATGAATTACTGGCAACGTGTGCAAAGTGCTGCATAGGAGATACCAAGGATTATCAATGTGATATCTGCTGTTCTTGGAGTCCCAGGAAAAGCCAATTGCAGAGCCAGTTAGTACTAGGGAGTGTGTGTGTGTGTGTGTGTGTGTGTGTGTGTGTGTGTGTTTGATTCAGAAGAGAGTGTCGGGGGTCAAGCAGTTCCTAACTCCAGTGGGGACCAGGGAGCTGGGAGGTGTGGAAGGTGTAAAAGAAAGTATAGGAAGGATAGAGGAAGGGTCCTATGTACCTTGAATACTTTTCTGCCTCCTTTTGCTAAGCTTCTTATACAACACTGGTGCAGAATAGAAATCAGACTCATGGGAGTTCGAATCTTGGCTGTGCCACCTAATTCCTGGGCAAGTCACTTCCCGTCTGCATCCATTTCCAAATTTTTGAAATTCAAATAGCAACAGAATCCTCCCCTCAAAGAGAGTTGTTGTGAAGATTTAATGAGATTGTATGTACTGATATATAAGATATATTTTATATAATAGTATATATAATTACATGTAACAAGTTCTTACCAAGTGTCAGCTATGATATTCTTGATGAATATTTAATTAAATTAAATTAATTAATTAATTTATATTTTGAGACAGAGTCTCACTCTGTTGCCCGGGCTAGAGTGCTGTGGCATCAGCCTAGCTCACAGCAACCTCAAACTCCTGGACTCAAGCAATTCTTCTGCCTCAGCCCCCTGAGTAGCTGGGACTACAGGCATGTGCCACCGTGCTCGGCTAATTTTTTCTATATATTTTTAGTTGTCCAGCTAATTTCTTTCTATTTTTAGTAGAGACCAGGTCTCACTCTTGCTCAGTCTGGTCTCGAACTCCTGAGCTCAAACAATCCTCCCTCCTCGGCCTCCCAGAGTGCTAGGATTATAGGCGTGAGCCATTGCCCCTGGCCTGTGATGAATATTTTAGAATAATTAATTATACTATGAGAATTAAGACACTTATAAAAGAAACGCAGTAGGTGCTTTAATGATATTTAAAAATATTATTTAAAAATTAATTATCATTTTATTACCATAAATTTTATTAGGATGTTCTAAGTTGAGATCATAGTAATTAATGCAGATACTTCTCATGTTTACCAGCAGGTGGCGCCCACGTGTTTAAATTCTGAAAAAGCCTAAAAAATACATACATATTCATATTTTCTATTTTTACCAGAAAAAGTAAGAAAAAAAAATCTTGAAAAAGACCATTGTCTGTGCCATGGAGAGATAATTAGAGTATGTAAAACAGCTGATACAGTAATTAATAAGCGCAGTGACTGGAGAGTCTTGAAAAGCTTTGCTGCAAAACTGCAGGAGAGTAATTGACCTCATTGACATAGGAAAAAATCACGAACTCAAACACAGCAGGGAAGGGCTATGCTTTTGCCTGGTGGATTTAGAACCAAACCAGGGATGCTGGAGCTGCGCTTTGGAGCCACATCTGGGAAGACTTTGAAAATCTAAGTTCCAGGAGGGGGATCGCCAGCACCTGTTCTCACCCACGTTCCCAGGGACCAAGGCAATAAGCATAGTAGACGCTCCATAACCATGTGTCAGGTGAATGAATGAACACTACAGCACGTGTAGAGTTGTGAAAGCCAGGCCTCAGTTTCCTCCCTGTAATACTGGATAGACTCGGAGGTTCTGGGGTCTTGTCTCCATTCGGTGGCCTGGCCTCAGGCATCATCCTCCTCTTGTCTGGGTGCCGTTTGCTTTCCATGTGAAATGAAGAGCCGAGGAGTGAGTATTGTGACCCTGTGTGGCTTCTGCATGGACATATCCTCCGAGTCGGAGGAGAGGGGTGAGCATGGGCGGGGGCTGTCAAGGTCAGGCTATTTTGGTTAGAGAGTCTGCACAAGACTCCTGGGAGAAAGCCAGAGGCTGTCTGGGGATTACACGGTCATCTCCTGAATTCTGGTTCTGCCTGCACTTGCTGCGTAACTTTGAACGAGTGGCTGAACCTTACTGTTCCTCTTCTTTGCAGGAGCAACAGTCTGTATGGGTAAGGGGATGACATGATCCTCGAGTACTTTGTAGAAATGGAAATATATTCCAGGTGTTGAGTCTATTACATGTGTTACAAGGGCCATGGGGGACATGTCGTTTGGATTTTATCTCTAATATATTCCTCATACTACCCATTTTCCATCAATTTGGGCCTCACAAAGGGATCTTTATTTTAAAGCCCAAGCATTGTCTTCTAACTCTTGCCCGGTGCGGCAGCCGTTGAGATGCACCACTGAGATCTCTTGCAAGAGAATGCACTGCGGGTAGCACAGTGGATCAACGGCCCCCAGGGGCTGCCCCATGAGCCGAGGCTGTGCTTTCCCCAGAGGACTGAGCTTGGTGGGGGTATCTGCTCAAGCCAAGATGCCCCCAGTGAGCAGCTTTGGCTTTGGGACTCCCAACCCTCTTGGTTGAAACTCACTTGGAACTGCAGTCTGAGCCTCTTCCCCGCGATCTTTCCTTCTCTCTCTCCATTCTCAGATGTCTGATCTGCCTCACTGTCTGAGGGCCCTCCCAGTCTTCTTTGCTCCTTCCCCCCTTAATCCCCCACTGGAAGTGAATCTCTTGTGCATACATCTTGTTTTGGCCTTGCTTCCTGGAAGACCTGGATGGCACACCAGGCTACTGCGGGATGAAGTCCTGGTCTTTCTTTTTGACCCATTGTTTGTATTCCAGACCATATAGGTTGACTTGACTTCCTTTTTGGTTTGTAGAAAGCAGAAGTTCCAACCAACCACTATTTAAACAAAAGGGGATTTATTATCTAACCCACAGGATACAGGTTACAGCAATTATCTATTTGTTATGGCTGGGATCTATATTAGTCAGCTTTTCCTTGGTTATTCTACCGTTCAAACCTCAAAATCTCAGTGGCTTGTGAGCCCAAAGGTATATTTCTCACTTCTGTTACATGTCAGCTATGATTCATGTGTCTTCTTCATTCTAGGATCCAGGCTGAAGGAGCAGTCCTATTTGGAACATGCTGTTCTTGTGGCAGAGGAAAAAGAATAAGAAAGTGAATAAAACCATGATTCTTAGAAGTTCTCTCAAAGATTGGTGTATGTCACTGCTGCTTGTATTTCACTGGACAAAGGAAGTCACATGGCCAGGTCTGGTGACAACAGAGAAGTTTACTCGTCCCCATGGGGAGGCACTGCAAGTCACCTAGCAGCAGGTGGATGTGTAATCCTCTTACCACGAAGTCAGTGAATGTACAGTTCATCCTCAGTAGTCACGATTCCATATTTGTGAAATTTGCATACTCACTAAAATTTATTTGTAATCCTCAAATTAATACTCATGCACTTTTGTGGTCATTTGTAGACACATGTACAACTGCAAAAACTTAGAGTTTTCCAATGTGCACAGCCCCAGCTGAGGTTGAGCAAGGCAACACTCTGTCACCTTTCTGAGCTCTCCTCCAGAGAGAGCAGAGGATGGAGGCGTAGAGGGCAATGCAGTACATTGTAGGAAGCTCCAACACCAGGCCAGGGGACTGGATCTTAATACAGCTTTGGCTCCTGTGCGTCAGGTGGCTTTGGGCAAGTCACTTAGCACTTCTGGATCTTGTTTCTATTTTGTAAAATAGAGAAAATATAACCTAATGGGATTTTTTTTCAGGATTGAAAGTTATAATGTATGTGAGATGTGTGTGTGTGTATCTATCCATATAGATATAGACGTGTGTGTGTGTGTGCATTGTGTATATAGACACACACAAACACACATTTACCCTAGGGGTGATGATTCATTGTTTGCTAATTCAATATTTGCAAGAACTTTATAGAATATAACTACCACGAATAACAAGAATCAAGTGTATCTCAGGGTCATTGGGGGGCCCAAGAAAGAGCACCTCTCTTTACTGCCCAGGTTCTCAACCAAATGAGAAATCACACAAATGACTAAGATGCGGAGACCCAATGCCACCTTCATTATTGATGAAGATTCGTGGGGGCATAGAGCCCCGATGGGCTTGCTTATTGCTTATCCAGTCTTGTCTACTCAAGGTCAATTGGGTTCTGCCAAGCAGACCGCACTTTCTCAAGGCTCTGCTGTCCATGTGTCTGGGTGGAGAGGGGAAGACAAAGGCACCAAAGACTGTCACTCAGCACCTTTGATAAGTGATCTCCCTATTGAGAAATATGAACCAATAGCTGTTGCACACAGACCAGGAAACTCATTCCACCTCTGTGGGGATGAGTAAGGGGCTAGGGGCCAGAGATGTCTGGGGAAGAATTGCTCCTTGTGGACAGCAGGTGTAGGGAAGGGGCATCCCACTTAACACATCAGAGGAAGATACAGACCCAGCTGTGGGCTTTGGGGATGAACTGGGGCTTCGCTTCTGTCACTGCTGAGTGCTGACTGCGGTTCTGATCTCTAATCTCTAACATGCATTCAAGAAAAGGAAATCACAGCTGGTGACTTGCTGGGGAGGTGACCTAAGACACTCTGGCTAGTTTCTCCTTGTAGGTCATTTGTACAGAAGCAGACACCTAGGGTTGCAAATAAAAATCATTCCTGGCCACTTATTCCTGAATCAGTTTGGGTCTGTGATGGAATTGTTCCGCCAAAGTTTTGCACTAAGGAGGAGGGGACACCAGCTGTTGATGAGACCCCAGGAGACAGGGAACGCTGGCCTTGGCTGCTGCCACTACAACCTCGGTTGGCATTATATGCACGCAGGGAACTGGGGCATGAAGATTGACAAGCATCACCCAAGGAACAGGCAGTTCCAGAGAAACAATTCCTCTTTGTTCTTTATCTTTTGCTGAGAGATCTTGGTAGCTTTTTTAAGGCTAAGAACTAGAGCTGTTGCCTTGGTTACAAAGCCTTACTAGGGCAAAGGTGAGGTGCATGTGCCACCTCTAGGTATCCAAAATGGCAAGTTGCAAGTGTATGTGCATTTTAGATACAGCATCTTAGGGCTGCCAACAAGGTGATTGGCTTAAAACAGCAGAAATTTATTATTTCATACTTCTGGAGGCCAGAATTCCAACAATCAAGGTGTTGTCATGGTCATGATCTCTCTCAAGGGCATAGTGGAGAATCCTTCCTTGCCCATTCTTAGCTTCTTGTGGTTGCTGGCAATCCTTGGTTCCTGGACTTGTCGATGAATCACCTCGATCTTTGCCTTCATTTGCACATGGCCTTCTCCTTTGTGTCTCTATGTTCAGAATTTTCTTTCCTTATAAATACATCAATCCTTGGATTAGGGCCCATTCCAATTCAGTATGACTTCATCTTTACTTGATTGCATTGGCAAAGAATCTACTTCCAAATAAGGTCACATTCACACATTCTGGGTGCACATGAATTTTCGAGGAACGCTGTTCAATCCAGGACAGTGCATCCACACGTATGTCCGTGTGGAATGCATCAGAGACAGGCTTTGTGCACTTCTAGTACTCTCCGCCTCCTGTTACTGCCTTAAGTTAGACCCATGAACTATTCAGTGCTTTAAGAGTCTATAAATACTTTCATATATTTTATTTCATCTGATTCTGTCAATAACTCAAAATTGTATTATTTTTCCCATTGTTTGAAAGAAACTAGATCTCCAAGAGGTGAAATAACTTTCCGAAGGTCACACAGCTTGTGTGCGGCAGGACAGGTTTGTCCTGTTCTGTGCTCATTCCTCAGAGCACCCATAACTTTAAGCTATAAAAAGCAGTGCAATTCCCCCATTGCCTCCCAAACTTTTTTTTCACTAATGAAGGAAAAAGCCTTTTTATTTTGCAACTTGAAGTTGTTTGGCAATGTTCTTTTTCTCAATGCTGTAGAATATTTCACTCTATACATATGTTACAATTTATTTGTTCATTCTTATTTGGGTCATGTCGAGGTTTTGGTTATTATGTATAGGGCAGATAAGTATACACACACACACACACACACACACACACACACGCGCACACATGACTTTTGAACAACATGGGGGTTAGGGGACCAATCCTCCATTCAGTTGTAAATCCATGTATAACTTCTGACTCCTCAAAACTTAATTACTTATAGTCTGTTGACTGGAAACCTCATCAATAACATAGCAGTTGATTAACATATATTTGTATGTTATATGTATTATATACTGTATTCTTAAAATAAGGTAAGCTAGAGAAAAGAAAATATTATTAAGAAAACCATAAACAAGAGAAAATATATTTACTATTGATTAAGTGGGAGTGGATCATAATAAAGGTTTTCATCCTCATTGTCTTCATGTTGAGTAGGCTGAGGAGGAGGAGGAGGAAGAGGAGGAAGAGGAGAGGTTGGTCTTGTCTCAGGGGTGGCAAAGGGAGAAGAAAATCTCATACAAGTGAACCAGCGCAGTTCGAACTTACGTTGTTCAAGTGTCAACTGAATATTATATAACAGAATATATATTAGAATACACACACACACACATATTCTAATAAAATTCTTTAGGTGAAAATGCTCAATCCATATTTGATGAAAGAATAATGACTTGCTACTTAAAGAAATTACTCATATTTTATAAGTGAGGCCCCTGATCCTTTATATAGAGTGAAGTTCATGGGAGTTCGGGGTCGAGGTAGGAGAAGTGGAAGGACCCCGGGAGGGAGTCCTTGGTGAGCAGAGGCGGGGAGCTGCAGTGAGTGTGCCCCCAGCAGGGCGGTGTCCTGGCGGCCAGGAGTGCGGGGGGGGGGCAAGGGCTGGGTGGGAAGCTAAAGGCTCGAATGGCCAGCATCAGGCTTGGTCTTCATGTGACCGGCGGGAGGGAGTTGCGGATAGCTTTAGAGCAGGAGAGCATGATTAGTTTTTTTTCTCTTTAATTTTTTATAAATGGAAATTAAATTGTCTGTGGTTGCCGTGGTGACTGGGGAAAAATGACAGGAGCCAGAGAGCCAGGGTAAAAGGTGGCTGCACCTGTTTGCTTGTGTGTTAATGAGGTTGTTGGTGGGATGGAGCAGACCTGCTGGGAAGAACGCTAAGTGCAAACACTAGTCAGGAAAGAGGAGGCCAGGAAAGGCGAATGTAAACATGGCTGTAAGGGTTTGAGCTTGTAGAAAAATGGGTACAGAGCAGGTGGGCTAGTAAATTTAGGGACGTGAGTAGAGCGAGGGGACTGTCACTTGTGGCTTCTATTTCCTTGATGACATTGAAGTGAGGTTATCAATCAGCCGAGAGTGAGGAGGGAAGTTCAGTGGGGCCGGAGAACTGAAGAGGCAGAATTGGGTATAAAATAGTGGATTCTAAATAAGTCACAAAGGATCATAGGCACCCAGGTAAAAGATTGAGAACCCTCAGAATAAGTCCTAATTGTTTGCAATCATTAGTTAAAAAAACATTGCCTTCCTTCCTGATCTTTCTAATCTGTCATTTGCAGTATTCTTAATACGACATTTCTTGGTTCCTTTCCATGCTGACTGTTTGAAGTGTGAGTGTAACTGGTTTTCCTGCTGTGTCTGTTTTATTGTTCTTTTCAAATAATCAGTGTTTGGCCTCCTTTTGTCTCTGTTTTGTAGTTTTGTTTCCAATTTGCTAACTTTTCCTCTTATCTTTATTATGTATTTTTCTCTACTTTCTTTGGCTTTATTCTGTTGTTCTTTCCCTAAATGTTCGCAAGCTTAGCTCATTAATTTTCCATCTTTCTTCTTTTCTAATGTAACATTAAAGGCTACAATTTCCCTCTAAGTACCACTTTAGGTGAATTAGGCAAGTATGATGTACAGTGTTTTTTGTTATTATTTTGTTCTAAATATTTTCTAATTTCCATTTTGACTAATTGATTTTTAAGATCTTTGGAAGTATATCTAAACATTTCTGAATATGATTTTCTTTTGCAATTGCTTTTTAAATTAGTTGCATTGTGCTTGAGAGTGCTTGGTTAGCATGATGGTCTCTCTCTTTATGATGTTAGCAAACATTGATGACCACCATCTAGATCAGGGGTCAGCAAGCTGTGGTGGTCTGAGAGCCAATTTCTGACCACTGCCTCCTTGTGTAAATAAACTTTTATTGGAATTCAGCCATGCCTATTCACTCACATATCGTCACGGCTGCTTTTGAGCTACAGCAGCAGGGGTGAGTAGTTGCTGTAAAGACCATGGGCCTGTGAAGTCTAAAGTACTATGTGGCCTTCAAGAAAAAGTTGTCGACTTTTGGATTGATTTTACCATTCAGAATGGTTGCAAAATGGTGATTCTATATTCCTCCTCTAATTCTAATTCTCTAACCTTTCTTCATTTTATAGGTGATGTTATTTAATAAGGAGAAATTTTCCTTATCAATTATTTGGTTACCCTGAGGTACTGTTTGCACAGGAAAGGTGGGCTAGATGCTTGATTTTTCCCCCCTTTTTATGGCTAGGTTTTTTTTTTTAATGAGTTAATTTCCTTAAAACATGACCATTTAAAAATTACCATTATGATATATTTGACATATTTCACTTCATTATAGTCTTTTGTTTGTATGTTTACTAATAGATTTTGTGCAATTTATATTGCAAATATATTTTCTGTGTTTCTATCCATTGCTGTTATTCTTACTGATGCTCAGATTGTCCCAACTTTGGGAGCCTCAAATGGGCTCCTGAATCCTTTTGATGTGACCCTGCTAATCTTCAATAATTTTCTCACTTTCTAGTATAATAATGTGTTCCAGGCTTATCCTATATAGTTTCTTCCCCAAACCTGATAACCATTTTGTCTGTAACTGAAGGGTTTAGTCTATATTTATTTTGGAGACTGATATATTTGGATTTAGTCAAATCACCTTACTTTGTACTTTCTATTTGCATTTTTTATTCTTCTTTCCAACATCCCTTTTCCTATGTTCTAGTTTGGTTGCATTTTCTTTAGTCTTCTCTTTCCCCTCTAACCATTTGGAAGTTATTTTATATTTTTAATCTTTTAGTGCTTATGCTTAATTTGAACATACATCTTAACTAAACAAAGGATAAAGTTAAATTATATGTCTAGACTCTTTCTGAAAAATGCAAGGACCTTGGAATATTTTAACCATGGGCCTCTCTCCTTTGATCTTACATGTTATTGTTGTCTATTATCTATTTCTGACCTTATTTTTATCCCAAATTAATCAGTTGGATTTAATAGATTAATTGATTTATTATTGATTTGTAAATACTGGTTTAGATTTGCCCACTTTTTAAAAAGATTGATTTTCTTGTTTACCATTTTTTATAGAACGTGCTGATTTCCATTTCCTTCTAGAAGAAACACATGTTAACAAATTTTTCAGTGAAAATTTATTAATAATAAACTCTTTGGATTTCCCTTCTTTTAAAAAAGTCTTTAGTTAGGCCTTAAGTCTCTGCCTCTCCCAACTCTGCTCTCTTCTGTTAGCCTCATGCCCAGCGGACCCTCTGCACATGGTGGCACAGATGTCTGCAGACTTGCATTGTCTTCACAGCCAATGATCGTAGAGACCAGAGAAAATCTATTTCCTGTTTTTCTGGCAGGGCTTTATTTTACCCCGCTAAGGTCATAAGCTTATCTCTCAACCCATCACTTAACCTGAGACTGAAATGTCCTAGTTTGCCGCATGTAGGTGACCTGCCCTCCTGAAAGCCGGGGTGAGGGTGGTGCCGCTAGAGCAACATGATCGAGAATGACGGAAGGCTCTCCAGGGAGATGCTGGGGCGACCACAACATCTGCCCGCTGCGATGCTGGCGTCAGATACGGCTAACACTGCAGGGCAATAGTTTTGTTACATGTGCCTTCTCTAAAAGTAAATTAACAGTTTAGTGTTTGGTCACGCAAGCCTTCACGCCCATACAAAAGAACAGCAGAGTGTGGATTCCGTGTCCCTCCCCAGTCATCCATGTGCATGGAGGAGCCCTGAGGAGGTGTGAGGGAGCCTGGTGGCTCTCCTCCGGGAGCATCCCTGCAGGAGAGAACCTTCTGTGAGGAGCGCAGTCAGCTGATAGCTGTGGGCTCCCAGGACCCACTGCAGTGTTGCAGCAGCCAGGACTGAACCAAGCGGGGCTTCTAGGGCTGCGTGTTTCTACCCAGTGCAGGACTCCTCTGCAGGCCGTCTTTGTGCTGGAGCACCCACCGGAGCACTCACCCACTGGAGCACCCACCCACTGGAGCACCCACTGGGCTGAGACATTCTCAGAGCTGCACTGCAGTTTGAAGCTCTTCCTCTCTGATTTTTTTCCTTGTCTCTCTCTCCCTTCACAGATGACAGACTGCCTCATGGTCTGAAGCCTTTCTCTGCCTATCCCTGCTCCCTCCAGCCTTCAACTCATGCAACCACTCCCTCCAGTACATCTTTCCCACTGCTGACCTTGCTTTCGTGTCTGCTTCCTGGAGGATCTGAGCTGATGCAGGGCCTTTCCTGGCAGCCAGCCACTTTCTTCTTTTTCCTTTTTCTTCCTTGCCCCTTTAAAAAATCCTTGCCTTTTCCCCTATTTTCTTACTCTCTATTCTTCCTCTTCTATCTCTGAACTACTCAAAATGCAACAATTGATCTTATGAGAGGAGAAAGGGATGGCTCCACCCAGACTCAAAAATTTGGAAGTGGTATTATTCAGTGTTCTCTAGAGAAATAGAATCAATAGGCTGTGTGTGTGCACCTGTGTGTGCATCAAGAGATAGAGTGATACACGTTAAGGAAGGGGGCTCATGTGGTTGTGGGGACTGGCGAGTCCAAAGTCTGCAGGGTAGGCCAGCAGGCTGGAGACCCACGGAAGTGCTGATGTTGCAGCTCGAGTCCGAAGGGAGTCTGGAGGCAGAATTCTCTCTTTCTGTGGGAACCTTAGTCTGTTTTCTCTTAAGACCTTCCCTTGATTGGATGAGGACCACCTATGTTATGGAGAGTGATGTGCTTTACTCAAAGTCCGCTGATTTAAATGTTAACCTCACCTAAAAAATAACCTTCACAAAAACATTCAGACCGGTGCTTGAAAAAATGTCTGGGTACTGTGTCTCTCCAAGCTGGCACACAGAATTAACCATCACGGAAGCTTGGGAGGGGCAACCTGGAGGAGCCACTCCTGGCTGGCTGCCCTGCCGGGCTCACATGCAGCAGGAACACAGCCGGGCCGAGGGAGGGCAGTCAGGATGCAGAGATGGGAGACACTAACTGGCAGCTCTGCTGAGCCCTGGGACATGGGGAGAGTGGGAAGTTCTCTCCGATTTCGTTCAACTTCTGTTTTCCCTTGGTTGGAGGCATCGTGGGGCCAGCAGTGCCTCTCTGTGGCTGTGGAGAGAGCAGCACCATGGATGGTCTGGGGAGAGGCCAAACTGGAGCTCAGATGCTGACAGGCCTTTTCACAGCCAATTAGAGAAACTCTTAAAATGAGGCTCGAGACCATAGAACCCAGAGCTGGCGTGCAATTGGGTGCAAGGGCGTTGGCAGGGAGGAAGGAGGCGATTTCCAAGGCCAAGGGAGGCTGGTGAGGATCCAGACGCTTTCATTCAAGGTTGACAACCTGAGATTTCTTCACGGACCCACTGGTCCAACCCAGCTGCTGTGGAGCACGGAGAGAGCTGGGAAGACTCCCAGGACCAGGTGCAGAGTCCAGGGCAGGGTCAGTCAGGCTGTGACAGTGCTTAGACGAGACATGGCAGCCAGTGCCTCCAGCAGGTGAGCAACTCATGGCATCTGGAGAGCTGAGCATTGTGGTGATGATCCCACAGGTACTTTTTGTCTTCTCAGTCAGGCTGCCCCACTAGCGGGAAGGGGAGGGGGCCATTAAACTGTAGGAAGGAGACTCCAGCCAGGACTCAGCTTCCAGAAACACATTTCTGAGCCCTGCTCTCATTAACCTACAATGGCCTTCTCCTCTGCACAGATCTTTGCACATCCCCACTCCAGCCCTGCTCAGAATCACCTCTTCTGAGAAGCCTTCCTTGATTCTACACCCTCTGAAATCCCATGTGGTCCTTTCTTGGCTCATGCCCAGACCTGCCTCTTTTTCTTTCTCTTTCTTGTTACAAGTCTCAAGGATCCAACCTGTTTTTCTCTCGTTTTGTAGCTGCCACACCCTAGTGGTCCTTTGGGTTCTTCTTGTCCTATAGATGGAGGAAGGTTTAAGGTAGAGAGTTTCCCAGGAAATGGCAAGAGGAAAAGGGCTGAGAGGTGTTTGGAGGTTTTATGATGGGTGGGGTTTCGTGCCCCGGTGCTACAGAGGGCCGTGACTGTGTGGCAACCTACAGACTGACCCGAGGGCCTGGGTTTCCAGCAGTGGCAAAGATCCCTGATGCCAGACTTGAGGTTATCTTGGATGGTGAGTACGTCAGCAGAACCACATGAAGGAGAGACCAGGGGGGCTTTTTTGGATGTTGGGGACATAAGACTCCAGGGATCCTCAGGTGACCTAAAGGGAAGGGTATGGAAAGAGGACCCCACTGGGGACTGGGGTTGAATTCCCTGACACCCAGTGGCATAGTGGCTTAAAGCAGATTAAAATTTGATTTAGAAATATGACATTTCTAATTTCTCATTGTTACAATGTCTGTAATTTAATTTCAAATACTTCAGTATCACAGTGTGATTTCATATGTATGCCAATTAGTTCAAACTACACTCTAGGTACAGTCAGTTATCATAAATCAGGGATCCACCCCCCAGGAGTGGCGAGCAAGTAGTCTAATCAGAAAGCTCCTATTCTGGAAATGGTTGTGACAATCTCTTTTGTTACCTTTTTCCTTTATCAATACCACTGACTTTGCTTTACCACTGTGCAATGAGTTTAGAAATGGGTTTTCATTGGTGATATATGTGGGTTATTAGTTAGCATAATAGATGTTAGAAAAAGACTCTTACTGGCAAAATTAATGCTACATACAGTATGTGGACTGATTTAAATATTTTAGAGAAAATCCCCACTCATGCAAGGACCAGGTCTGAGAGTCTAGCAAGGCCTGGAGTCTGTGTCTTCAGAACTGGTGCCCAATGCCTGATCTCCAAGGGGTCCTCCCACCGCTAGGTTGATCATTCTGTTTGCCAGATGCTGATTAGAAGGGAAACATAATTCTGACCCATAGAATATTATTTTGACATGCAAAATGGTTCACATAGTGGACAAAGATCTGGGTCTTCATTGAGGTTATAGAACAAGTTGTGTGAACTGATTTTTACCTTCTTACTAACAGATGTTTGCTTAATAAGTCACTGTATGTGTAGCACCATATTAATCAGGGCTCTCCAGAGAAACAGAACCAATAGCGTGTGTGTGTGTGTGTGTGTGTGTGTGTGTGTGTGTGTGTAAACATATCTTTCTATCTATCTTTGTTTGTTCTGCTATAACAAAATATGTGAGACTGGGTACTTTATAAAGAATAGAATTTTATTTCTCACAGTTCTGGGGGTTGGGAAGTCTAAGATCAAGGTGCCAGCATCTGATGTCTGGTGAGGACCTCCTTGCTGTGGTTTTACATGGCAGAAGGGAGAAGGGCAAAAAGGAGTAAACTCTCTCCTTCAAGTCCTTTTACAAGGGTACCTAATCTTATTCACTTGAGGTCACTCAATCACCTCCCAAAGGTCACCCCTCCCAACACTGTTGAATTGAGTTAAGTTTCAACACGAATTATGCAGGGGACAAAAACAATCAAACTTAGCTCACTCACCCGCTCACTCTATCAAGGGATTTATTTTAAGGAACTAGTTCACACAATTGTGGAAACTGGCAAGTCCAAAATCTGTAGGGCAGGTTGGCACGCCGGAGTCCCAGGGAAGAGGTGATGTTGCCTCTCTAGCCCAAAGGCATTCTCCAGGCAGAATTCCCTCTTCCTGGGGGCACCTCAGACTGTTTTCTCTTAAGGCCTTCAACTGTTTAGGTAAAGTTCACCCACATTATGAAGGATAATGTGCTCTACTCAAAGTCTGCTGATTGAAATGTCAGCTTCATCTAAAACATATCTTCACACCAATATCCAGACTGATGTTTGACCAAATATCTGGGTACCATAGCCTAGGCAAGTTGACACATGAAATTAATCTTCTCAAGCACTATCTACTTTCACATTACCTGGTAGTGAATGTGTAGATGAGCAGCTTAATCTGCCTTGACCCCTAACCTTTAGTAGTTTTTGAGTTACTATTATTTACCAGGAAGAACCTAATAGTTGTGCATTTCTAAATTGGCTTATAGCATCCAAGTGATGGAGTCAAATGCATGCTTACATGTAACCATGATCTTGTTGAGTCTCCATCACAGCTCTGCCCATGTTATGATTTTGGTTTTCAGCTGGAAAACCTGAGGCTTTGGTGTTCGTGGCTTGTACAAGGTTATAGAACTCTTAATTGGCCAAGCAGACATCCCTTCCCGTGATAGGAGGTTGCTCCCCCCAGCTAACCCTTGCACGCCTTTTCATACTTTACTGAGGAGATATAGAAAGTGGCTGGAGGTGCTGTGCTGCTTCACTCTTGGAATTTCCTGGCGTGCCCCTTTCTGGCTCTTCTTATGTACTTTGGACTCTGCTAAGGCTGGCTATGGCCTACCTGAGACCATGGATGCTATCTATTTTGGGCAGCTTTTAAAAAAAACACCTCTATTTGGGCCACTTCAAACCCATTAAATCAGAATCTCTGGGAGTTGAGCTCAGTCACTGATATATTTTAAAATCCACCTGGGTGATTCCAATGTACAGATGGGGTTGAGAACCACTACTTTCTTTCTGAAAACTTTTTCTGTAAAAGGCCAGAGGATAAATGCTTACAGGCTGTATGGTGTGTTGCAACTGCTCGACTGGGCCCTTGGGTAGGAAAGCATCCATCGATTATGTGCAAGCCAATGATCATGCTGTGTTCCAGTGCAACCTTATTGATATTTGAATTTTATATCATTTTCATGTGTTATGAAATAGCATTCTTATTTTGATTCCCGCCCCCCCACCCCCCGCCCCGGCTGCCCAGTGATTTAAAATTGTAAAAACCATTTTAGCTCAAAATAGGCATGGACTGAAATTGGCACATGGGCAGTATTTTGCTGACTTGTGCTCCATACCATTGCTGCCTCTATGGAAATTTCCCTGTCCTGTCTCTCATTCTCTCGGCACCTTACTTATTTCCAGGTGTCAGTTAAATTATTTAACAAAGCAACCTGTTCTGCTAATGCAAGACTTATATGAGCTTCCTCTGAAAATGTGTATTTTAACTGAGGCTTCCGGCAAGAATTCATTCCTTAAAAATGTTATAATGATCAATCTTTTTTTGAGGGGGGCATTAAAGGAGTTCAGGATAAGCGACCTCAATATGTGGCACTTTGGAATATCTATTACTTTGAGCTGAAGACACTTGAAAAACAGCAAACGCAGGAAGATTACTCCGAACTCTCCTTGTCTGCCTGAGACAGATGGTCCAGGAGAAACTCAATTGTCATTGGTCCCCTCCCTGGGGACTTCATCAACCAGGGAAGATTGACTTGTGTCACAGGAAAGGGTTCTAGATGTGGACACCACACCCAGACAAACCTTGCCACAAACTCTCAAATCTCCCATCTTCTCTTCTAAGAGCTCATTCGTCTTTCCTAAAAATCGTTTATTCTCCCCCACGTTGCCTACTTCTTCCTGCACTCTCCCTTGTGAGGAAGGTACTAAATTTCACTGTTTTTGTGGGTATTCACTTTTTTTCTGTGTTGCCTCTGTGCGTGTGATAAACTTGTATATCTTTTCTCCTGATAATCTACCTCTTGTTAGATTTACTTTTAGATTTACTTTACTTTTCAGACCCAGTTGTCGAACCTCAGGAGGCAGTGGGAAAGCCTTTCCCTTCCCAACAGTTTCTCAGGAAACTCTTTTGTCTGGAAGAAGGTTTTAGTACAGTTTGAGTATTTCTTATCCAAAATGTTTGGAACTAGAAATGTTTTAGATTTTGGATTTTTTCAGATTTTGGATGATTTGCATTAAAGTTACTGGTTGAACATCCCAAATCTGAAAATCCAAAATCTGAAATGTTTCAATGAGCATTTCCTTGGAGTGCTGTATCAGCTATCAAAAAATTTCAGATTTTGGAGCATTTGAATTTCAGATTTTTG
>CAUYSK010089878.1:0-32898 GCA_963575035.1 Avahi laniger | reverse complement strand
AGTCCCAGCTACTTGGGAGGCTGAGACAGTAGGATTGCTTGAGTCCAGGAGTTTGAGGTTGCTGTGAGCGAGGCTGACGCCATGGCACTCGCTCCAGGCAAGAGAGTGAGACTCTGTCTCAAAAAAAAAAAAAAAAAAAAGAAACATAAACTACAATAATATGCATTTATTTCAAGTTGGAAAAGCTGAGGCATGGTCACCTTATATAATGAAGGAGCCATATGTTTGCATCTACATGTAGTATCTCTGTGAATTTACAAGTATATTGCATGGGCAACTTACATTTCATGAGGAGGTTTTCTGTGAGTGATATAATTTTTTAAAGTCATAATTAACTCTTAGTAAACTACCAAACCAAACAAAGATAACATCTTCCCTTGATATACCAGAGGGATGCATTCCTGAATGTTTTAGTGTATATCAAGACTGCAGTAAAAAATACTTTATGTATAAAATAGGGTTTGGTTATAAGTCTAATAAATATAAACAGGTTTAACCACTTAACATGAATTGGGATGCAGAACAATTTTCCCTCTGCTGGTCTCTCACACATCATAGTTGTTTGGTGGACCTGACCCCCATGTAGTAAATGCCTTTAGTAACAGCCTATCACTGTGACCATCAACAACACCTCCACAAATTTCTGAAACACCCCTGGGACAATACTACCTCTGTTAAAACCTAGGAAATCAATCCGGGCTTTCTCTTGAGAGCCAGACTCACTTTGAACTCCCCATCCTCCTTTCTGATTCATAAAGCCTTTCCTAGCTCATCGGACTAGGAGACTAAAGTCCTCTGTTACACACCTCCACAGCCGCATGCATGTCTCTTTCATAGCACACACCATAATTTTAATCAGATACCGTATGTGATTTTAAGTGTGTATGTCCACTCTCAAACTGTAAGCTCCATGAAGGCAAAAATGTACCCGCTTGACCCGGTATCCTCAGTGCCTAACGTGTCCTCAGCACACGGTAGATGCTCGGTAATAAAGGAATCTTAATGAAGTTATGAACACATGCATTTGTATCTGCTCAAAAGCCACAATCTATGTGCCATATTCTTTCACGGGATGTGATGCTGAGATACCACATACTGACCTATGAGTATGTGTACCTATTTATTGTGCTGGATGTTAGGTGCAGCTTTAGAAAATCCAAGGAAAAGAAAAAAGCTCTTAGGAAAAAAATAAAAACCAGTGAAAATGAGAAAGCCGTTCTTCCTTATTTACTGAACTCAGTATGTACTCTAGAATACAACATAAAAAACATTATATGATCTTTAGATTCTTATTAGTAGACTGGATGATTGCTTGAATTGCCAAAAGAATATTTTAAAGTTACTGAATGACCAGGTTTATGATTTCTGTAACTAAAAATAGCTTAACAACACAAGCTTAGAGCAACATATCTTAAAAAACAAAGATTTGATCATTTACCTGTCTTAATACTGTATGATATTTTCAAACTCTCTCACGGAGAGCATTTATTTTATTTATTTATATCCCACTTCATTCCACCAAGGATTTGAGGTATAGATCATAAATTAAACATTTCTACCCTTGGTAAATACTGAACAAGTTCTATTTTATTTTCATCTAGGCATTGAATAAAATTAAGAAAATTAGAACTCAAGAAGACTAAAAGCTGAAAAATACTTAGATGTTGTAACAATAAATTTAACTATTTAAATGTGTCTCCAAACAAAAACTTAGCCAGATGATCAATCACCATTTCTGCTTTTCCAGATGGCTGCAGTTCCATCTCTTAGAATAATGGAGTGCTCAAATCTTTGATAGTTAATTGTACTGGATTACTGTTTGGCAATCAACCAACTCCCTGGCCTGGGGGAAGATCATTTTATTTAATGGTTCATCACTACGACCTTACTAGCATGACAACATAGATACCTGGGCTACTGATGCCAAGAAAGTGAAAAGCTGAGAGTCCGCCCATTCCACCTGGGAGGAAATTCACTTAATACACTACCTGGGTAAATGATAATCGAAATGAGTAGTGATTAAGACCAAGAGCAGATCAAGCAAAATAGCAAACAAAGGACTAGATTTTTTTCACCTTTACTTTATAAAGTCATATATTACCTAGTTCAATATTTCTCTCTAATGCAGTAATTTGGCTTAAAAATATACAAATAACATCTCTGGAAACACAAAACCAAATCAACAGAAGTAAACGATTTTCAAGGTTTAAGGTTTGAGTGGAGAGTTTCACAGTTTTCACCAAAATTGAACATTTTATTTTCAAAACGTAAATACCTAAGACAAAACTTTCTTAAAGTTATTTTTGAAACATAATTTTATTTTGCGGAAAATATTTGACTCACATCAGCATTGCACCATTGAAAAACTGATTTTTCTATTTATCTTTAAAACACATGTCCAGATGTACTTCATAAGCAAGCCTGAAACCCTCAAGATTGGGAAGAACAGTTGTTTAACAGGAGAGAACCCGTAAAGGTGCCAAAGACCTCACACTTGACTGTGTCAAACTCAGAAGTCATAAAAATGATAAAACTTAACGACATTTACCTAAAAACCCAATTATGAGTGAGAAGAACATATCTGTCCCCATGCTTGAAATTAAGACACAGTAAAAATCTAGTCTGTCTTTTAAAAAAAAACTTATAAATCATTTATGCATTTTGCATATGTTTCTTTATTAAGAAATATTTTCCCATTCTTCTTGGTAATTTTCATGCATCTTTCGAGACTAAGATCAAATGTCACATCACTCGAGTCCCTCCCCCTACCTGCCCCTGCCCCAGGCTCAGTGACATTCTGTCCTCTGTGCTGCCAGAAAGCATTTTTCATATTTGTTTCTCCACTTACCATGTTGTGGTGTCATTCATTTGTTTACATGCTGTTTCTTCTATCAGAGCCCTATGAATGAAGGGACCGTGTTCCTTCTTTTGTATCCTCAACACTTAAGATAGTTCCTGGCACGTAGCAGGAACTGAGTATATTTGTTTTACATGAGTGAACAATATTCCACAGACAAACTAAGTCCCTTGACAATGATAATAAACCTCATGAATGAAAGTATCTGGGGTCAGAACCTAAAACCAACTGATCTGATAACCAGTAGGGAAGTCACTGGCCACCACCACCTGCTGACTCAGGTCTGCCTTATGTGGAGACGACCATTGCTGCATGGACACTCCCTTCATTGTGCACTTCAGTGTTCTATCCCTGAGCCTCAACTTTAACTTCCCTTTCTCCTGAGCTCCTCATACCCTGTCTGTACTAGGCAGGAGACAGGCATGATGCCTTTCCTGTGAATCAGCAGACCTGTGTTCTAACTCGAGCTCTGCGCAGTTGTTCATCTGCGTTTTAGCAAAACGCTTTCCTCTCTGAACCTCCTTCCTCATCTTCAAACAACAGAGAGGTTGGCGTGAGGGAGGCCACCGATGTCACGAGGGACAAACCTGGGTGTAAACCTTCCATGCCCTTGAGCAAGCCAAAGCGCCCACAACTCTGACAATGTCACTCCTCACCTCTTCTTAAAAGTCTCCAGTGCTTGCCTATCCCACTTACAATAAAGCCCCTCACTGGGCTTATACAATGTCTTTGGTGGTAAATCAATTTTTAGAGACTCGGCCTCTCAGATAATGTGTTACCAGCCTCAATAAACTAGTTACGAGTCCTGATTACCTTCACTTTCTCACTTTTGCACATTCCCTAACACTGTTCTCTGACACCACGGACACCCCATCCCACAGTACGTTTGCACGCCTCTATCACAGCACCTGCTACACTGTACTTCCATGTTTGTTGTCTGGCTTCCACTTTAGACTGTGAGCCCAGTGAGAACAGAAGCGGTTGTGTGTGTTGTACATGGGTGCCCAGCCTGGTGCCTCTTGTGTGTTACGTCACTTAATAAGGTTTGCAGGATGGATAAATTACTGCCTAGAAACCCGTTTGCCATTGGTTCAAGTTCCCAAGTTAAGAGTTGGCCATAATGTGTATCAACTAAATATGGATATATCATGGTAAATTCCTTCACCATTATTGGAAAAATAAGCTAAGCTGTGGTCAATTAAGTAAATGCAGAGGAAAATATGATATTAATTTGGGGGTATATAATAGACATAATAACCTTTTTTTAAAATTTGGCAGTTTATACCCTGCTTTTTTACAAAGGATACAAGAAAACACATTCATAGAATGAAAAAGAGAAAAGGAGATCAGAAATCAGCATGCAATAAGGACCTATATAGTTGCTCTAGCTGAATAGCAAATTTGGTTCTGAGCTACCTAGAAAAATGCAAGACATTGGAAAAAGGGAAAAGAGAGACATTCGTAGTAACATACACTCAAATCTTGTGGTCAGCAAGATGGCAGTGGTGATAGCATAGAGGAAACAGTTTGGAAAAGTTGGCGATTTGACCATTTGAAAAAATAGTAAGAGATGCATGAAATGAAAATGGACTGAAATTACATGAAATATACCATAAGGTATATAATGTTAGAAATTTCATTATTAACCAACAAAAACCACATTGTTGCTTCTGCAATGTATGAGCCTCTATCTACGCCCCTCAACCCCAATTCAGCCCTTTTAGTTCTTATTCCTGAAATCAGATATATAACCCAGTAAAAAAAAAATAAATAAATAAAGTGGGTTGAACAGAAGTGAAAATAAATAATGCTTTACATTTTAAAAAGGGAAATTATTCAATAGTTGGGAGGAAAATGGAGAGTTACCAAACAAATTACACTATAGTATGAAATAAATAATATATATGATTTAAATGAAGAGAAAAATGATTAATTTCTCTTGGCTCATCATACTGTTTGCCAAGCCAATGAAAACAAGTGAAAGATGAAAATCACATGATGACATCTCTACACGATGGCTTTGAAAAGACAATGCCATCAATGAGCACTGAGACAACTGCACCTAAATGAATCTGCACCAAAGAAGGAAGATTCTTCTTTGATGCTTTCTTTGAAAGAACTTGACTTTGATACATCTTCTCAAAGATTATTTGGTGGCCTAACAATTCAAAGAAGGACATGGAACACACAGGAAACAAGTTGACAGAATTAACCTTAGGAAGTGGCTGGGCTTCGAGGGCTATGATGATATTGTGAGGTCATAGCAACAGAGAAAAGAGAATGGGCCTCTCTCACATTATAGTTCACAAAAGAATAATATGCTGAAGGAGTCACAAAGGCTCTGTTGTGACGCTAGAAAAGCAAATACAACTAATAACGAAAAAGTCCAGACTATTTCAGCAAAAAGCAATTTTTGACAAGTCTTCATCAAGTGATTTCTGTAATATTTTGTGTTACTTAATTGAAAGTTCAGAATTTCAGACAGCATCCACAGAATGTCAAATAAATTCATACATACCAGGTTTAGTTTTTAATAAATAAGTTTGCATGTAGCCCATTTTACAACATAGATTGAGTACAATAATGTTTAACCAAAATTTTATATTATCTATGGCATTCTGCCCTGTTTGATGCCACAAAAGACTTAATAAAGACTTATTAATGAAGACTTGACTAATAGTCAAAAAGAGGAAAGCAATATGCATTTCTCAAGAAAAGAAAAATATTTCCTAACAGGTCTGAAAAGGCAAAAATCATAAAAATCTAATGATTTGTATACATAATGATTAAAATATCCCTGTACAGAAAACATCCCCATAATCAAATTACAAACAAACAACTGGGTGAAATATTTACATCATATATAACAACAGGCTAGTATTCTTAATATATAAAGAATTCTAATACATCAATAAGAAAAAGAAAACTACCTCAATGAACAAATGTGTAAAGTATATGAACCTACAGTTCATTAAAGAATATAAAGAAAGTTTGACCTCACTATTAATCAAAGAACTACAAACTAAAAATAACAAATATATTCATTTATTGTTAGGAAGTATTATCTTTAATAGAATAATAATCCACAGTCTGTCTAAGGTGTGAACATTCTTCCATATTGATGGTATAATGTGAATAGACCAAATATATCCAGAGGGCAATTTGGCATTGTATGTTAAAAAAAGAAAAATGCATGCCATGTAACCAAGCAATTCTCTTCCCAGAAATTTATCATAAGAAAATAATCAGGAAAGTATGTAAAAACATACAAACAAGCATGTTCATAAGAGTAACTGCTCACATTTCTTAAATGCCAAGTACTGTGCATAACACTTTATCTGTTTTAATTATTATAACAGTCACATTTTATGGATGCAAAAATAGAGTCTTGGTTGCTTTAAATAATGTTTCCAAGATATAGGGAACAGAGTCAAGAATCAAAACCACGTCAGGATGATTCCAAAGCTTTAACTATCAACTTATAAAAGGATTTTCTTTACATATTAAAAAAAAAAGTCCTAGGACAAAAACAGAATGACTGTAACAGAGAATTGAAAAGATCCAGAGACCTAAAGAGAGAGACAGGAAACAGAATCAGACAGTCAGATGGAAAAAAGACAAAGAGATAGAAAGAGAGGCAAAAAGACAGAGGTGGAGAGAGACAGTGAAAGACAAAGAAAGAGAAAAAGAAGCACATTTTGAAATTATTAATACTGTTTATCTTATTTTTCTTTCGGCTTGTTTATTCCTTATTATTTTTTGCACAAGTATTATTTATATAACATGAATATTTTAAATATTAAATTAATTGCTAATGGAGGCAGGGGACAGAGAGTTTTCTAATTGGATATATGCCCTGTAGCACTACTGAAGCAAATGGGCTAAGAGACTTCATAGGGCAGTGTCTTGTACCATTCCGCCTTGTAGGCAGAGGGCATAATCCCAAAATGGAAATCAGTAAAGGCAGATTTTGAGAGTGAAAAATAAAAAAAATAAATAAAAGAAACTGATGGTCCAACTTAATTCTGGAGAAGGCCTGGAGTATGGTTATTCTGTGTTGTTGATTTGTTGAAACACAGTTTATAAAGCAATACAGAAAGAAATATCAATATTTTTTATAATGGAAACTCTGGATCCCATTTGCAACCCCATCTCTATTAAAAATGGACATGTGTGCACACACACACATCATAAAACAATGTGAAAACAAAAATAAACCCACAAACCTTTTCGAGTGGCTATTACAACGCTAGGTGGAGAAACATTAATGGTGGTGGATTGGCCATGTCAATTTAGGTCATGAAGAAATAATGATGTGTGTTACTATCGTGGCTTCACCTTTTTAGATTAAGCTGCCTAAGATTTGCAGCTATAATTAGGGAAAACTCTAGTTACTGCTAAAATTATATGGAAACATAATATTTTCAAATAGTAAAAGACAAAATATATATGTACTGCTGTATATGGTTTTTACTTACACTCTTTTAAGTCATTGTTAAATTTAAGGAAAAAGAACCCCAGAATTTAGAGTCATATTAAATATGGTTAAATATTTATGAACGAACCAATATTTTTCTTTCTCTTATCTTCATGAGAGTACTTGAACATTATAAAACACCACTGCCAAAACTCTAGACTTCACAGAACTCACCCAAACTGAATTCCAATGTCCAGGAAAGGACTGCAGAGAGGCTACAATCAATTTGAGCATCTTTTCCTTAACACGAGCTGGTTTCTTTCTAGCAATGATAATCTGTTCTCAGCATAAGGGTGATCCCTGCATGCCGTTCACAACCACTTTAGGATACTCACTGCTGGCATAACCGCACTTGGTGAACGCATTTCTTATGGTGCTCATCATCAGAGCCATGAGAGTGTTTTAGAAATGCAAAGCAAATCGAGTACTTTCTTTTCCAAGTCAATATTCTAACCAAAAGGAAGTACGTAGAAAGTAACACCATATTCCAAAGAAACAAAAACATGAACTTCTAACCAAAGTGTTTACCTAACAGAAAGCGGCAAATTACTCCTTCATCTGACCTTCTTTCCTGCATGTTACCTTACCAACTGATTCTAAAATTTCTGTTCAAAGTGAGGTAAAGAAAGCAAATAGCTTTGCTGTGGTTTACTTTAACTTACGCCAGAGACTGACATTAACATAGCAACAGGTTTTCATTTGCCTACCCCTTCTTTTTCTTTTCAGTATGAACAAATTCATAAAGGAGAAAAATAAAATACATGGAATCAATTGTAGTTTATCAAGAAAAAAAAAGGAAGTTATTGGCATCGTACAGAATATTTTGATGTCAGTCCACCTCTATCATTAACTAGCTATTTGCCTGCCCCTTCTGATCAGCCAATAATTATTGCCAAGAACACTGTGTCAAGAAGGATTGTGAACGGCCTTATTAATTACAGATGTCTATTGTGTAAACCCAAGGGAGAGAGTGAAGGCTACCATTTAACTCTTTTCTTTCCAGACTTTAAGTCTAATAAACTTCCATTCACCATTAGGCTGATCCCCAAACCTCATCTTATTTTTGTGGGAATATAAACAACTAGGTAAAAGTCAGTTTTTTTTGGTAAATGTTAACATAGACATTAGTTAGGCTGAGATACACTCTCAGCAAAAGAGGTAAGATGGACAAAAAGATTTAACTAAGTAGTGAAAAGAGATGGGCAGAACACGTGGCCCACAAACCCGTGTGAGACAGAGGAATTGATCTGTGAATTCCAAGGGCCTCCAAGAGACGTTTCATAGAGGAAGCAAGAAATTGCATATTTAAGCTGCCTATAAAAATTGGGTGATATGAGGAGACAAGCACATATTCCTACTAATCAATACAAACTGTTCACCTCTTTCTTATTACAGCTCTGTGTGTATCCGCTTCTGTATTATAAAAAAAAAGTAGGAGAAAAATGATTTTAAAAATATAGTAAACTTGTTCTTTTGAAAGTTTATGCATTATTTTGTTATGTTTATCATTTATTTTCAAAATAAAGTTTAGAAATGTTTAGATGAGTCATTATAGTAAAGGAGGAAAAAGAACTACATTTAGATTCATATTTGGGCTTGAGTCTCAGCTCTGTCGCTGATTTTTTCACTCATTAATCGCTATGGGTAATGGGAAAACAATAAATAAAAATATTTCACAGAATTTACAGTATAGTTGGGGAACAGACTAGTAAATAACAAAGAGAGAAATTATAAAGATGCAGTTTGGAAGCAGAAAGATATGAGTGGACCTGGCTAGCCGTGGAATTTCTTTCATTCTCACCTACACCTTGGAAAAATACATATTCTGCTTTACATGGCTATTCTGAGGCTATAAAGAGATAATATCCGGCTTCTTTTACTGTAAATATACTAAGCTACATTTACCTCTTACTCCATTTGAGTTGCAATGAGCACAGTCTGGCATCTCAAAACTAAGACCAAACTATGAACATCCGGTGTCAAAGTTTTCACTTCAGTCAATACACAATAGCATCACCAAGCATTCACAAAGCAAATATAGTCTCTTTGTATGGTCAATACACTTTTAGGGCATTTCTCCCAGACATAAATGCAGAAACTCTCTTTGGACTGGAGACATCCTCAGGGAAAGCTTTCTGATAACCACAAGCATCCAAGACCCTAATCTTGGTTAATCACTAACAGGTTAGCATCTCTGAAAACAACACAGTCTAAGAGCAGAAGAATGTGTGGCCTAGTTCTCATAGAATTTTAAACCTAGGACAAAACATAGGGATTTAGAAGGTTATTTTTTAAAAAAACTGAATTAATAACACATTATCAGTTTGGTAAGAAAATATGAACTGCAATTATCAAGCTTCCAGATACATAATGTAGCTTAGAAATAGCATGCATTTGCTACTGACTCTGTAAAGGAAGAATATATAATTTTATAGCACAATCAACCTTTTATAATATAATTAAACAGTCTATCAAAACATCTTAAAACACTGCAAAAATCTTACATTATTTTATTTGTACCGAATTAGCAATTAACTCAGCTCAATAAATCCTATCCTCAAAAGACCTATAATAAGATAAACAACATGTATTGAAAATTGAACATAATTTTATAGCATGATGTATTTTATTCATTTCATTTATCTATATTACAGGCATTATAAGAATTCCAAATCAATGTCTCTCTGCTCTTAGTTCTAGAACTCTAGCCTAAAGAAATGACTGGCCCAAGAAGTTTTACCCAGTTCAAAAAGAATCATGACTTTCCATTCTCTTTCTTATAAATGAATAATTTAGCCAGTCAAGCAAACCAAAGTGCTGGACTCCGAATGCTTCCAAAAGTTCTGAGCATCTCATCAAGAAAAAAATGACCCTAAATTATTGAGGAATGACAGATGTCATTTTTCTGAGAAAACTTAAGAATTCTTGATCTTGAATAAGTTACTTGGCCCTACATGAACAATGCTACTTGCCTAGAAATTGAAAACAAGTCAACTAGACAAGATAAATCATAGAAAAGATCAACTTATGAGACAGCTGTGAGAGGAGACCTAAAACTAGCACTTTATGAAATATTTACATTAAATTGAAGAAAACAAGTAACAGAAAATGGCATATCACATAGAGATGGTGGAAAGCATCAACTGAATAATCATGGAACACCATGGTCCAGAATTGAATAGAACACATGCAGTAACAATTGTTTTTTGAAACAGGGTCCCTCTCTGTCACCCAGGCTGGAGTGCAGTGGCCTGATCATAGCTCACTGTAACTTCAAATTCCTGGACTCAAGCAATCCCCCTGCCTAAGCCTCCTGAGTATTTGGAACTGTAGGTGCATGCCATCATGCCTGGTTATTTTTATTTCATTTTATTTTTTGTAGAGATGAGAGTCTCATCATATTGCTCAGGCTGGTCTTGAACTCCTGGGCTCAAGCGATTCTCCCGCCTTGGCCTCCCAAAGTGCTGGGATTACAGGCATGAGCCACTGTGTCCAACAATGCAGTATCAATTTTAAAGAAGACCTGGATCTACGGAATTTCTCAGTTAATTTCAAAATCTTCCTTCAATACTGATTTTAGCTCATTTTACTAAGTTTTTATTCACCTGGATTGCAACAGAAGATTACAGTAATTTGTCAACTTTAAATCATGATACAGATGTGAGGTAGTATTATTTTATTAATAGTTAATAATTATTCCAACTCACATGAATTGATTTAGCTTTTATGTAAGTTGAAATAGGGAACTACAGGGATTTCTAAGCAAAAATGTTTACATGAATAAACCAGTAGATTAAAACTTTCAACATGGTAGCACTGTATAAAGTAAGCAGGAGAGAAAAGGGGGAGTGAGCAGAAAGGCACCTTTGGAGGCTCTTACAATGGTCTAGGTTTGACATAATAAGAATTTCTTTTTTTTTTAAAAAAAGAAAAGATATAGTCAAAAGGTGCTAAAAACAAGACTACAAAGTTTGGCAGTTGAGTGAATAGAAACTGAAATGACAGATGATAGGTTCAGCAAGTAGGAGAGTAGATGTTCTGCTAACAAGATAGAAGTTAGGAGGAGCAGCTAGTTGATTCATGAAGAAGCTAAAGAGGGCAATATCGGCTTAAACTTACAGATATGAGACATACAGACATATGGGTATGAGAACCTATGGGACATACTTATGAAGATGGGATCTAGAATTCAAGAGAGAGGTTAGGTAACAGAAGTGTTTAGTAGACATAAAATGATTATTAATGTCATGTGAGTAGATAAGATTATAAAAATATCTTAAATGTATAGGCCAGCATGATGGATCATGCCCATAATCCCACCATTGCCGGAAGCCGAGGTGGGAGGATTGCTTAAGTCCAGGAGTTCGAGACCAGTCTGGCCAATATAGCCAGACTCCAGCTGAAAAATTAGCCAGGTGTGCTGGTGTGCACCTGTAGTCCCAGCTACTTGGGAAGCTGAGGTAGAAGGATTGCTTCAATGCAGGAGTTGGAGGCTGATGAGCTATGATTGCACCACAGCACTTCAGACTGGGCGACAGAGTGAGACCCTGGCTTTCAAAAAAAAAAAAATTAAAAAAAACAATAAGAAGAAGAAAAGATAAAAATTACAAGAAACCAAAAACAGAACATTGAGTAAAAGTGATGTTTTAAAGTGATGGAAAAAAGATACGGAAACAGAAATTTTTATTCATTCATCAGTGCTTACTACTGTGTTAAGTGCCATGTGAAGTACTAAACACACAGGAACCAAGACAGAGAAGCATGATGTATATTTGGAAACCAAAAGACTATAGTCACATTATTTTAATAGTGTTCTTAATTAAGAAATTTAGGTTTAATAAAGTATGCTTTGTTCTCCTTTGTGATGTTTATGACACATTTTTTGTGCAAATATTTCTTGAGAATCAAATACTTGAAAGGAATTTGCCAGATGCTGAAAATTTTGTTAGTCTTAGTTTTAGAAGTTACCATAAATATAGTAATCAGTTTTCCTTGAAAAATACAGTGAGTGACAAGAGAAATGGAAGCCCCACAAAAACAGAATCTAGAGCATCTGAGAGGTTTTAAAAAGACTTTGTTAGGAAATATAAAAAGCGAAGGTTTTGTTTCTTAACATGTCATAATTAGATAAAAACAACATGGCTGTGTTTACACAACACAGTCTTAGTTACATGAAAGAGTCCATTGGTCTAGTTTGTGCTCGCTTAGTAAAATGGCTTTCAAGCAGAGGTACCATCCGTGGGGGTGAAATGATTGCACCCAGGAGAAGTAGAACAATTGCTTCCCTCTTTTGCACCAGATTCTACTTCAGTTTCCTCAATAGTTGTTTAGTCTTAGTTTTGCTCTTAAACTCTTTATGTCCTAACATGTAAAAATTCTTTCATTTTCTGGTATATGACTAGAAAATGTTATTTCTAGACACCTAAGAAAATAATTTTAAAAAGTGGTATTTATTTTACATAGTGTGAACAGAATACTAAGAAATCTTATTCAAAATAGAATGATTCAGAGTTTACTTTTTTTAAAAAAATTTTTAAGTGAAAAGTGAATGAAAATGTCCGCTTCCAAAGAATGAAGTTCTGAAAATGATAATCAGGAGTGAATCCTGCTTTAATTCTCTGCTTAGAATTTCTATCATAAAAGCAAAAAAAAGATTCACTTTTTAAAGTAATTTATACACAAAATACAACATTACTTGGATTGTATCCAGATGAAAAAGTTCCCTGAGAACTGACACCCTACAAAGACAAGTTACCAGAAATCACTGTCAAGACTAAAAAAATAAATGTAATACAGACACTAGCGATGCTGTACTTGGCCTATTGTCAGAGTCCTACTGATAAGGGATCTACTCACTTTAACATAGACTGGGCCAGTATATTAAATGAACTTTTTTTAGTAAAAACCAATTCCCCTATATACTGTACTGTTTAATTAAATATCACTTCGTAATAACTATATTATACCAAAGCTTCAAAAAATAATACTACTTTAATCAAGAAAACTTTCTCTTGTTCAGAAACTGTGCCTTTCTTCAAAATTGGAAGTTTTCTCTACATAGTATTATGAAAGCGTCATTTACCAAATGTTTTAATTGTCTTTAACATTGACTCTGCCACAGACTTCCAAATACACACTGAAATCACCATCTTTAAAAAATATTAAGATGAAAATGTAGAACTATATCCTTTTTAAAAGTTTATATGGTAAAAATGAGAAAACAATTGATTGACTTTTCAACCATCACTTTTATTTTAGGGCCTTGAAAAAGAAAGAAAAAAGAAGAAGAAGTACAGACTTATCCTACAAAATGCCACTATTCAGTACATTAGTACAAATCTATCTTTTTAAATCAATCATCCAAGAAAGGATAATAAAAATTATACCTACACAACTAACACCATTTTCCTGACATTTTCACATACATTTGCAAATTATGGACCTTATTATGGTCCAGAGAGCATATGGAGCAAGGAGAGAAAATGTGGTCTTTCGTTCAATGTTTATTTCTCCCTCTCATTGAAAGTCAAGTGTTTTCAAGCAGGAAGGGTCACAGTGCATTCTGATCAATGTCCAAGTATCATGGTTATGACAGTAGATTTGGTGCCCCAGCAGAGCTGACTTCTAAACTGGGCCTTAAAAGATGAACATATGTCTTTTAGGGAAGATGGAAGAGCATTTCAGACTGAAAGGACAACCTGTGTAGAAGCTGAAAGGCTGAAAGTTCATGTCGTGATGGCCAGCACTGTGGAGTGAGGACGGCAATGATTCTTAGACTGACCTGAACATCAGAAGGAGAGTATTTTCCAAAAACTAGATTTCCAGGCTCTTGTCTGGAAATAGAAACTCCCGGAGTAGAGCTTAGCATCTGTATTTTTAGACCTCTTTAGGAAAGTACAGGACATATAGAGAATCTTACTCATCTCTAGATTAAGCCTCAAGTGGCACATACATCATTCTGGATGACTATCTACTTTCAGTTAATCCAAAGAAATTCTTACCGAAAGTATAGCATAAATTGCTTTTGTTGTTATTGCCACTGTATTTAATAGTCAAGATATGGCCTGAAAAGTCACAGGAAGGGCACAGATACTCACATTTATACTCCTTAAACAATAAAGGGTTAAGCTATATTCAGCCACTGCATTTTTAAAGAAAGACCTAAGTCTTTCACCAATAAATAGAGTTTGACTAGAATGAACTTCGAGGCTGAACTGCCTCTCCAGCATTCCAGAATGACATTGATACATCACAATAGGCTTGGCCTTAGAAGACACTAAAATAATAAGTCTCTAGACTTACCAGTTTCCTAATACATCTGATTACTACCAAATGTATTTGCATAGAGCTATGTTGACAATATGACTATTACTAGTCAATAACATCATTCTAATGACTGCTGAGACCTCTTCTTTAAAAAATCTCTCTCACTCAGCTCTACTTAGTAAAATGTTCTAAGTAAACAGTTAAAATAGACCATGACTTAAGCTCCTTCATCAGATTTCATTTGGCCTCCACAGCTTCATTCCCCAGGACCCACAGTTGGGAATTTTAAAGTTTCCTCATGAAACTATAAATTAACTCAGTTGATCACCACTGAATTTCATGTGTCCCAAAATACGCTTAACTTCAAATGGCTAGCATAGTGGCAGCCATAATCATGCAAAGTAGAACTGTCTTAACAGAGACCAGTGACAGAACAGAGCTCAGCTCAATCGGAAGTCTATTTGGCACGTGTTTGGTATGCGATCTATAGCTTGATATTCAAATGTGCAACATAGATTCATGAGAACTTTTACCAGGTTCTCTGATCAGAAGTTCAGAGACGGATAGAACTTCATAATGGATATAAATGACAGTCCAGTCTCAAAGATTCAATCTGAAGGCCTGACTTCTGTGGCTGTGTTAGTGGAAAACTCTATATTCTTACTGTCTTTCAACTTCCTCTCCATTCTACATTTCTCCTTTTTTCCTATGCTGCTGCATTGCAAATACAAGCGGTAAACGTAAAAGGTGTAAATGGTTTAAATTGGAATAAAGTGAATGTTTGAAAAGGACAATACATACTCAAGTCCTTAAAGAAATAACCTTTATAAAAGGAGTATGTGTGTGTGTCTGTTTCCTCACAAGCTGAGCTTCAAATTATGTAACAAGAATTATAGGACACGCGGAATGGAAATAAGAAGTGGCTTGTAAAACATCAGGCGATAATACACCTCGGGAGGTCAGCTGGATTGCTTGATGAGGGCCTTTTGGTCACTGCCAGTTCCGATTTAGGAGTACACTATTGATGGCCACACCAAAGAGGCCTGAAGGAAGTGGAGACTATTAAATCACTTGTTTACCTCAAGTGAGCACCAGTGGTACTCAGTCAATGATTTTATTGATCCGAATACTGTTCAATTAAGTGTGTTTATTTTGATTCTGCGATTAACATGCATTTGCAGATGGCATGCTCACAGTGAAACAAAGTCTAAAATGATCCCTTTCACACCTCTCACCTCCTCCTTGTGTATTAGTATCATATGGATTTAATGAGTCATGCATTAAATGAATAGATATTATAATGCTTAAGAGTAGTATTAAGTGCAATGTCTAAACTCTCAGACCTTCTCAGAAATCATTTGCTTATAATAGTCAGTGAACAGAAGAACATGGCAGGAGTTAGTAATTAAGCTTAAGGGACAGGTTCCTGCTAGGTGATAAGTAAAGGTCCAGTTGTATGGCTGTTACGAAAAAAAAAAAAAACAAAAGCAAGATTGACTTTGCTGCCAACATTGCCAGATTCAAATCGCTAAGTCAGTAGTCTAAAGAAGGAAAAAAAGAAGTGTAGTATATTTGGCCAAACCAGAGAAGGAGGCAAAAGCATAATTCTAAGGATGTCAAGATTAGAATTTGGTGTGATTCTTTGACATCATCCAACAACCATATCAACATCATCCAAATGTCTGTTCCTTTTTCTACCAGCTCTTAACACACAATACCTTTGTTCTCTGCTTATTCTTCTCGTACATCCTCTTTTGTCCTTCTGTGGACAGATTTGCTGGACCTATTTATGTGGAAGCACTTTGTGCCCAAACCAATTAGCAACCATCCCCACATAACAATACAACTGAAGAGAACACTATTTCCGAGATTCTACCGATGACTTCAATATGCCATTGAATGAAGGCTGGAAAATATGACAAAAAAAATGCTGACTTGAATTCTCCAGAAACTATTCTGCTCATGTCTTTATTATAACTAAGGCTGAGAATGTGGTCATTTCAAAAACAGAAGGAATATGAGAAAGCTTTGACCACTCTTTCCCCCAAATGTATACATTCTGAAACAACTGTTTTTAGAATGGTGATATAAGGAACGGGAAGCTCTGGAAATAAAAACTTTCTGATTATTTTTAAGGTGTCTCCATTTCTATTTATATCTCAAAGCCTTTCCAGATCGCTCAGACTGTCCAGCACTGCAGAGAAGCTTTCATTGTTCTTCCCATCAAATACGAACTTGTTTTCTACCCAAAAAATACATGTATCTCTTCTGGATCTTGGCCCCTACAAATACAGATTTACTAACTCATTCTACTTATCTATTTTAGTTCATGAAATCTTATACTTGGGTATAATGATGGAGAGTAAAATGAAGCATTTATAGAACCACTGGACTTAACTTTGCTCTTGGCCATTGGAACTGGTCTTCACACCTCTTGCCTGAGTGATATTGAGAAGCAGAAGTTTCAAGATGGAATTGCTTTACTTACTTTTATTTTCTCCCCCAAGAGAGCTGCAGTTTTTAAGTTGATGAATTTCACAGAATTTAAACACATAGATCTCATTCATGGGAACACAGCCACCTCTCCTTTTCATCTTTTCATGGCCAAACTTCTCTAGAGAGATTTGTATTCCACTTCTGGAATTCACTGCCATCTATACTCAGTCTCTGGATATTTTGAGCCCTCTCTATATAGCATTTATTGCACTTCATCTTCTCCTAACAGATTTTCTTTAGGTGGTTTCCTTGATTTTCTCCTCTTGCAATTTTCTTTTCAGTCTTTCAGATAATTTCCTTCACTGGCTTCTCCTCTTTCTCAACACCGCTCATATACAGAAGTACTTCCATGCATACTTGGTTTTACTGTGCTCTTCTGGAAATCTCATCGACCCTCATTAACCCACCTATAAATTCAATGGATGCGATTTTCAAATCTGTATCACAGCCCCTGATTTCTGTTGTTTTATTTCTTCCCCTAGATGCCCTACAAAAACCTCGAAGAAAAATGTGCTAAAAATTGAACTCATTGCTCCATTTACCGCAAGTAATTTTCCCCTTTTGTTATCCACTTCAGACACGACTGTCCTCTTAGCTACCATGTGGTTAAAAAACAACTTAGTCACTTAAAACTCTTTTTAGTACGCCCATAATGAGTTTTCAAGTTTTATAAATTCTATTTCAGAAAATCTTTTAAATACATCTTCTTCCCTTTCAATTCTTACTTCAAGACAATGTTTACTTTATTTCTCTAGAGTATTACAGGTTTTGTCTACTTGCCATTAATCTCTTCAGCCAATGTATCCTACACTCTTCTTTTCCTTCGCCCTTCCCTACCTCTTTCTTTCTCTCTTCTCTTCCCCTTTCCTTCCTTTCCCTCCCTCTTCTCCTTCCTTCTTTCCTTTTTTCTTTTTTTAATATTAATAAGCATGTTCTAAGCTTAAGCAGTAGGGACTACAAAGACAAACAAAGCAAGCAGAATCCCTTTCATCTGAGTTTTCCTAGATGTAGCTTACACAACATTCTCCTGACCAAAACTAAGAGACTTACTAAACAGATAAAAAATAAAGTTCACACTCTTTACCTAGCATTCAACAATTCTCTTGCACTACCATTATATGCCAAAATAATCTAATGTCAACCTATTTTTGAAGTCTAGCTTATTTTTTTATTGTTTACCGAGTAGTTTTCAGTTGTTCAAAAGTTTTGCCCACTACTTACCTTCAGTGATCTACAATCCTGACTAGCAATCTTAGACTGAAAATTATAAATCTATTTTTTCAAGAGAAAAGAAGAAGAAAATTCTGTTTAACAATTTTAGAGTCCAAATTCCCTTCCAAAGATCAGGATCTATAAATATAAGAAATGCTATATATTCATATTACTTAAGAATGATATTAAACTTATAAATGTTAAATTGTGCAGCTTTTCTCTATAGCATTTCATCTAATCATGATGGGCAAGAATGCCTATAAAAACAAGAAATTACCCATCTTCTCATGATATCTTGTATTATTCTTTCCTATTTATCCCCTTCACCACCCAATCTTTGTGTGTATCAATCCTACAAATATTCAAAAATCATCTCCATGGAGCGTTTCCTGATAGCTCTAATGGAAAGAATGCCTTGTCTCCTGGCCTGCTCCACTAAATACCCATATTTCAATATGCTATCATTGTATTTTATTAAAAATGGACTGACTCTTAGGCACACTTAAGAAGCAGGTATATCAAAAAGTTTTGTTTTTTGACTCCTAGGTCAAAAGAAACTGTGAGGCTGTTATATCATAATAGAACGAAGGTTATCACAGTTTATAGTTCCTTTCTTGTTATTTCCAGGGAGCAAGATGAATAGAAAGAGACAAAAATAAAGGCTTAAGAATAACAGTTTCTAAAGTTTTGAAATTGAACATGGACTTAAAAAGAAAAAGTAACTGTAATCAAATGTAACAGAACAGTTTGTTCCTGGAGAAGACTCTAAGTGTCCTAATCCTATTGTCTATGACAGAGTGAAATGGTCTTGCAAGCTGTGTACTTTTGTCACTGCTGATATAATGGTTCAAAGAGAGGAACAACTTCTTAAATCATGGTTTCTGCATGAACTGTCTTGCATGGTTCTATAAGTATTGGATTAGAGGGGAAAAAAGTAGGGACAAGTCTTGTTCCACTGATTACTTTGGTTTTATACAAGAAATATGGATAGTGAGTGAGGATGAGAAATTAAGCCAATCAGTGGCTTTGGTTCGGTGACTAAAGTTTGGAAGGAATGTTTCTGTAGTTATAAAGATCTTGGAAATCACCACTACCATTTTCATCCCACTTACACAACCTGAACTTGCTAAATAATCAGCAGTCTTTCAGAAGCAGCTTGCCAAATCTTTACTTGTTCCCTGCCCTGAGTAAGTATGTGAGTACTTGTCCCTTAACTGACCTGGTGAGATGTGTGAGACTCATCAGAAGCCACGCTCATAAGCCTCAGTGTTAAAATGGGCACCCAGGGTTCAGGGGCAAGGCTGATGTCCTGAGAATGTCCCTAGGAGGTGGCTTTTCTCTACCTATTTACAACAAGGAAAATTAAACTTCTGGTAAAGATGCCACTAAAATAACCTTGAATATCACTATTACAAAACCTTCCTCTCACTTGCAATGCCTCAGCTCATTAATTTGTAAGGTGCTTAGCTGGACATATAACCAAATCACTAGTCAAATTCTAAAAAATGAAAATATTTCATCTCTTCATTGAAGAACCCATGTCACATTGTTCCCTTCCAGAGGAATCTCCGTCCTGATTTTTAAACGGAGATCTCTGAATTTCATCTGACTCAATTTCACATATATACGTATGAATTTAATCTCACAGAGCATGGAAGAATTCAAATTAAAGAAATACAATATAATTCCTGATTGGTTAACACCACTGCTAACAAATTATGATGGATCCTTACAAATTAATGGTAAATATATCAGCTTTTCACAAATTGCCTCTCCTAAATGCTTGTTTCAACATAACAGCATAATAGGTAAATTCATAAAAAATAATTAGCATTTTTTTTATCACTCACTATGTTCCTGGCACTATGCAAAACAGATAACATTCATTATCCTATTTAATGCTCACAAAAACCTTATTTTATATAGGTACTAAAAGAATTTCACATTACAAATGAAGAAACTGAAGGTTAGACAGGTTAAGTAACTTGCTCCATGTCACACAACAAATAAGTGGCAGAACTGAGACTTAGATGCAGTTTTTTCTGACTCCAAAGCCCTTAATCACTATAATATTTTGCTTAATAAGCAACTGGGCAAAGTACAGAAAATCTTGAAAAATCCTAAATATCGTGTAGTATTAGTATATACATGAAATTGTTTATTTAGTCATTAGTAACATAATCCACTAGAATGAAATGAGTTATGGTCATTTTTATGGCAAGATAACAAGAATACAAATACACACACTTTTAAATGCCCTATCACGCTTTCTTACAGTCAGAACTTTAAAAAAAAATCTCTGTATCAGTTATAACCAAGGAGAGATAAAACAGAGAAAGTATCTGAAAGAGAATAAATTTACTTGTAGTAAGCAGGGAGATCTAGATCCCAAAACATAGATTTACTACTTATTGTATAAAACATTGTGATTGTAGGTAGGGAACACATCATCAGTGCTAGCTCCATCAGTTAAGTCAATTTTTAGGATTCAGTAAACAAGTGTTTAAATTCTAAGAATGATTCGGTCATGAACATAACTGTGAATTACCTGGAAGCAATCGGCTTCCGAGGGGGAAGAAACATCCAGGTTAAACGTTCATGTTTGTAGTGTCCTATTATTCACATGTGTCATCTGGTACTCAATGTTCCTTTTATCTGTGATGACATAATGCTGGATGCCTGAGAACAGGTTCAGGACTACCTTGACAATTAATCAAGGTAGTCTTACTTTTCCTTTAAAAAAAAAAAAATTGAAGTACAACTTGTGATCTGAAATTATCTGCACTTTTGGCAATAGAACCAACCATTAATTCATCACAAGCTGCTCAAAAAAAATCCATTCTGTATGGTAGACCTTCAAGTTACATATCCAGAAATCTGGCAGACCTTTGTCTAAATAAAGGGCTGGAACCTACCTGGTTGATGAAGCCAGTGAGCCAAACTGAGTGGACTGTTCCAGCCCCATTCTTCCAGCAAAGTCAAAGGCATAAAAAGATTCTTTGTTTCTATTTTTCACACTACATTTCTCTTTTCTATCTCCTTTCTTAATATAGCTCCTATGTTTATTTGTCTAAGAGAATATAGCCCAGATTTTTATATCAGTCTAATATTTCACTTTAATAAATGTTTTCTTTAAAGATATTCCTGTCCATACACTGAAATCCATACCACAAAGGAAAAGTTTTTTAAGAACAAAGTAAACTTAGTCAGAAATACACTAATTTTATTAATAAAAATTTAATTTACTGATTTCTAAAACTAGATTCAAAACAAAAATTTATCTCACATATATGTTTTTTTTTCTGGGCTTGACTTAACAATTTATCCATTCATTTAACACAAGTCAGTCTAACTACACTTTTTTATTAACCACACATGCCACTTCCCTTAATAGAAAAATGTTGTTAAGTTGAAGTCATTTTTTTTAAAATTATATTCTAAGCCCTAAAGGATAAACATTTATCCACTAAGACAGAAGGATAAAGATTTTAATGGCATCTTGCTTTAGGATTCAAAATAAATAAGGCAAAGATGAGTTTCCATCTTCTTAAGACTAAATTACAGAGATTAAAATATATAAACACAAAATGAATGTGTTCCATTTGCATATTATATTTCGCTCCTAGAGTTGATATTGAAGATTAAGGGTCACCATTTAATCCTCACTATCCTAATCCCTAAAATTACAAAGACAGACATAAGTGCATGTCTGCTGCAGTAAATTACCTTGAAAGAAAGCAAATTCCGGATGAAAAGGGAAGCATATTTATATTACGGTGATTTAAAATCTGTCGCCTAAACACATCTTCTCCCCTCGATCCATTGACCTAAATTGCACACTAAAAGCTTGTTTGTCTGCAAATGGGCAGCTAACACTTTGAGACAATCCAGAGATTCTTCACTTCTGCAGAATCATGCCAACAATTTTTCTGACTACAATAAACACTGTCTTGTTCATATTCCACAGAAACAGGAATTGTGCTATAAAACAGAAGACTTTCTTTACAGTTTTAAAACTATTTCCTGGATAGTTAATTATGAAAATTCAGAACTCTGGCTATAAGAAGTTGTGGATGCAAAAATATCTCTTTAAAACATTTCATTAAGATGCTGCTTAATCTAACAAAATATTGTGAATTCGATTGAACTCTAATTCTTTTTTCATAAAAATTGAAAAGATAGGCTTTTTTCCATGATTGACAAATACTTTATATATAAGGATTTAGTTCCTGGATATTCTTGTAACATTTTCTGAAATATGAAGTCCAGTGCAATGAATTTTCAAAGCAAAATAAATCCAACTCACAAATTTATCTAGTGGATCAGAAATCCCCACAATTCGTGCCCTCTTTTGGAAAACTGACATTAATATCAATTTGCTCGTATACAACAAAAACAGTATAATGACATGACAACATAGTCTACACTTATAAAAGATCAAATTTCTTCCTAGGTCCTGCTGATTTTGTCACATATACGTTTATTTTAGAAGATAATTTTTCGAAATCACATTACATCCAACAATCAGGTCGTAACACTGGAATAGACTTGGTTTCTCTATAAATCTGTTCTATCATCAATCCTGTCAAGAGAACATCATGTTCCTTCCTTTAAAATGTACTTCAAACACTTTTGTATATTTCTGAAGAATGGGATCTCCACTGTTAAAATCTATGCTATTTGTGTGCATATGTAACAATTTTTGTACTTTCAGGATATATTCTTATTACATGTTATAGAACGCTGAAGACTAAAATACGTCTTTGTTCTTGAATATTTCAAAGACTACACAGAATGATGTTAAAGTAGTATGATGCTGTCTTCACTACTGTAAACATATATTCAAGTATATTTCAAAACACACTGAAAATTTTTTATTGCAAATCCTCATTTTGTGTAGATGTAGAAACTGCAATGAAAAGGTCCAATCATCTTAAAAGGGAGAATATACTGCAAATGATCCAGTGATACTCAGCATTTCAGATCCAAACCCCTGCTGTTTAGTCATGGTAGTTAGAAAAGCAGACTAATGAAAGCTGCAAAAATTATAATTAATTTTCATTGTAAGGAAATCATTCTGCTCTAATCAACTGCCTATCAAACGTCAGTGCAAATTACGCTAAAGAAAAAAAATTATTACGCCAGGTTCGTGGAGTAAAATTTTCCTTATACTGTATTAGAATAAAGAATGCCTGTGTGGGAATTACTTTTAATGAACAACAAATTACAATTACTAAGCTAAATGAACCATCTGCGTTTTTTTGTTTGTTTTCACGGCCTCACTGGTGCAGAATGCGTTGTCAGCTTAATTCCCATTCAAAATGGCAGACTGCCTCATCACCAGGCTCTCACGTCCATAACATTTTAACAGAAAATCTGTAACAGATGTTTTCAATTTTAGGAAGAGGACAAGTATGTTTTATAAATATGTTCTAAACATTAAAGGCTGACGTTTATAATAATAAGGTACATGCCTTTTTCAGACTGGAGCACTGGGATGACTAAGTACTCCTAAGCCCTAAATTAGCACATAAAGTATTCATAGAGCAATACCAATAAAAACAAGTCCTGATGTACTTTATTAAACATTTCATTCAAGTAAATGTGTTTTGTCTCTATCCTTTAATAGGTGATCATATGTTTCAAAGGGGCATGCATGAGGACATTCAATAATGACATCTATTATCAAACCTTTACTGAAAGGTTTAAAGTGGTTAGCTGGATACATCATCTGGCATCGGCATAAAACATTAAAAATGGAAAATCAGTCTCTTATTAGCATGTGTCTCATATTAGCTGGGCTTTCCCTGCTGAGGTTTGGGGACCAAGATACTGTAAAACACTAGGAAGATTGACTTTTATCAGGGCCATTTATGGAAGGGAAAATCCGATCTGGGCATAATTTTAAAAAGAGAGAACAGCATATGAATAATATCTTACTATAATGTGAGAGGAATATTTACCGAAGTAAATGAATATGTTTTCTTCCTACTGCTGTTTATGGCACTTACAAGTAGCACTGACTCTAAACTGCAAGGAGGACATGTTTTAAAATAGTTCTTTAACATCGTTATTAATTTTTTTTTTCCTTTCTTTAAATGAAAGGTATTATCCTGACAGGCCCCAGGGCTCTGGGCCTCCATTGATCCACTATGCACGCACAGCACAGACAGGAGCAGTGTGAGCCCCTCTCTACCACTGGTATGTCTCAGCCCACACGTGGGGGATCAGCTCTAAGGGAGACAGGAGAGCAGCTCAGCTTTCATATTTACCTAATCCTTAGTTTCTCTGCTGAGATGACCAAAAAAGAAAAAAAAAATTACTGGCGAAACTATGATAGTTTATTTTCAGAGAGCAAAATGGACTGGACCTCTATCTTTTTCTGCTTTTCCTAGCATTGTTTCACTTTCATTTTAATTTAAAGCTCTGTACAGTGCTATTTCTCTCCTGTCCCTGACAATCACTGGAAATCCAGATTCCTTTCCGCAATTAAAAAACAAAAGAAAATTGTATTAGATTATATCATGAGCTAGACATAGAGAAGAGTAGATGATTCCAGGCCTCTCCATAGGCTGGATGAATCTCTGTCTAAATAGTCTCTGCTTTGAGTGGATATTTAACTATCATCTGCAGTGGGAACTAAAATGTGCTGCTTTAGAAAAGCAGCTTGCATGCCAGGGTCCACTCAGTGTAATGATGTCTGCTTTGAAGATTATTTTAATCTCCCCCCACTCTTGTTCTGAAAGAAAAGAATGAAGAAAATGGCAGCTTCATTATTAGAAATGTAGCTCCAGAAACTGATGTAGAATTCTTCAAAGATATACAATTAAGGCAAAATCACAGTTTTTAAAAAGCCCTTCCCTATTTTTGCAATTACACTTTATGATAGGAAGTCACGCTTTCAAGATATTGTTTTTCATATTTGCTTTTTATTTTGCATTTGGATCAATGGAAATAAGCTAAGGGATTTTTACTGTGTTTTATTTTCTTAGTTTTACTCTATAGTTATGGCCAATTTAAGAAGCTAGTTGTAGCCTCTGCTTTACAAGAACTCCAAGGGAATGTTTACTTTTAGGTAAAAATTGTTTTCAGTAAGTAAAATATGTATGACATTAATGATGTAGTATTTCATTAATTTTAAGCTACAGTTTAAACTTATAAAATATTGATAATATTAATAATTTAACAACTAATACTCAATTAACATATATACCCTTAAATATCCCATAAAATAGACTGCTCTTTTAAAAAGTCCAACAATTTTGAAAAAAGTTACTTTACCTGAATATATGCCTGCATTAACCCATTAAAACTGATGATATACATAATTATACATTGATGAAGAAATTCGATTCATAACAAAATATTTCCATCTGAAAACAATTGTATCCGAGAATTTGTTAGAAACTATTAGCATATATTTTACACCTTACAAAAATTTGATCATAAATGGCACCTACAACTACCACATAAGGTAAAAATTAGTTCTCATATTCCATTGTAAGGATGCTGGCTAAAATTAGTAAGTGCAGTGTGGTCAACATTCATTTCTTTGCCTTGGATATATATATACTGACATTAATTTTATTATATATGGACAGAGCACTGTTCTACTTTAATGATACTGAAAATATGAAACAACGGATTTATTTACTTTGAAACTCGGGATTCTTTTATTTACATTTGTGATGAAATGTTTGCTCATATTTACAGATCAGGGACTGAATAAGAAAGAAGTAGAGCAGCTCCCTTTTTCACTCAAGTTCATGGACTCCTGGCCATATACTGCTTTTCCAAACAGCTGCCTCACAGGCTCTCATTGCTAAGAAGATAAATGCCTTCGGTTATACTGACTCAACTATAACCTGGGGAGGAAACAACCGACTCTTCCTGACTCAGACAAAGTTAAGTTTGAAGGTGGGGAAACGTGGGCTTCTATCCCATCTCCCTACCTCCAAACTTAACATCCACCTACACAAATCTTGCAAGGGTTAAGTCAAACATTACCCTCTTCTTCCTCCTCGGTTAGCCATACTCTCCTCCACCTGTAAAAGGTCTTACCACTTTGCAATGCTTTGTGATTGCTCTCTAGACAGTTGTTCTTAAATGTGTAGGATCTGAGAATCTTATGAAAGGTAGGGGCATACTCTTCAGAGGGAAAAATGCAGACTTTTGTATACACTCAGGAGAGTCTCCCTCTGCATCTTTCTGAACTCACCTGTGGATGCTCTAGGTGTCTGTGGGCCCCAGACTGATAATGTCAGCCTTTGGAAAAAGCTTAACAGTAAAGAGTGATGACGAGAGCACAGTTTCCAGAATACAAGTCTGGGTTCACATCCCAGTCCCCCGATTATCTGTATGACCCTGGGTAAGAAACCTGACCTCATTATCATCCATTTCCTATGCTGCACAACAGCATGTACCTCAGTGGGCCGTTGTGAGACCTGAATGAGATAATGGACATGAAACATTCCTTGCTACAAAGAATTGTAGCTATGATGTAGTGATACAGAATGCAAAAGCTCTGTATATGTTATATTTGCTATTTGTGTGTATCTCTTACTGTCCCCAAGTAAGGACCATGTGTTAGTTACGTTTGTATAAGCTAGAGTACCTTACAAAATAGTTTTAAAAGTATACAATTGAGGCAAACTCTTAAGAAACACTTAAAAATTTTTGCAACGGCATATCCTATGAACAAAATTTGCAAAATCAACACATTTTCTTCAAAGTTTTAAACTCTTCAGTCATTATCTCTTTGTTCATGTGGTCACAAAGCATTCCATTGGCCACAACTAAACCAGCTCCTTCTTTTTCAGAATAATGCAGAGGCACTTCTTTGGGGGATGGTTTTAATATTGCCTGTCTGCCAGGGAGGAGACTCCTCAAGGTCTCCTTTGTCCTTATAATTCCAAGATGAATTAATTTTTCCAGAACCTTCTAACTCAATTATTCCAGAGGTAAATTAGTTTTTATTAACAAATAGAAACACAAACAAACAAACACCAAGTTCTCCTTTGTTGCTTTGAAATTTGTTTTCTCCCAGTTACACGGAAGGGTCTCTAGTTCTTTCTGACACACAGCACAAAGATGCACCTGGCCTAGCTTCACGTCCCTTTATTATTTCATAGACTTCAGTAAATTCTGCTCCTATTCTTCTCCTTTTGAGATTTATTAATACCAGCTTTTAGTCATCTATAAACCCATCCATGCTGGCTGCAAGCATTCCTGTTACCCTAGTCTGGAGCGTTTCAATCTGTTATATGTCTTTCGGGGTGAAAGGTTCACGTCTATAATATTTTCTGTTTTGTTCATGCTGATGCAATAGAATTTTATAACATACAACAAAGAACTGGAATCTCAGCACCAGCACATGTAAAATCAAGTCAGGAGAAAAGGGCAAATCCCAGGACCACTGTAAGAGACAGAGTCTAAGAGGCCCCATCCTTGAGCCATCTATCCCAGGGGAGTACTTTTCCAATTAATTGGAATAATATGTCACCTAAATTGAACAATAGAAATCATCTTTGCTCTCTAAAACCATGAAAATTAGATGTTTTGTACAAAAAGTAAGTAAAAGGGAGGCTTGTTAATTACAGATTTAGCAGAATCATTGCAAGTCAGAACTCCTCATCTCACAGACTCCTTTTCACCCCTTGGCCAAACAGAAATAAAATATTACTGGAGCAGGACCATCGTTTCAGTCTTAATCCCATCAATTTACTCATGGATTTGTTTAAGTTCTTACAAGCAACTAAGCTTCAAAGCAGAGGCACACAGCATATTTCTGCGTTTGTCACCTTGAAGCTGGCTATCATTACAATCTCAGTAAATCTGCAGGGCAGGGATGTGGTAAAGAACAGAAACCGCTTCCAAAAATTCTTCAGGGTTATCTTTTTAGTGTGTGTATGTGTTCTACTAAAAGATTTTTAATAATAACAAACATTTTTTTCCTCAATTAAACCCTTTGAGAGCCACTAACAAAAGCAATTTCAGAGAAGAGGATGATGTACCAATACTTTGGCATTAAATTATCTCTGACCTTGAAATAGTACCAAAGGCAATGAGGTAGTATTCACCACCATGAGATTATTTGGAGGTCAAGTCTCTCAAATAAAACTTACATTTTCCTAAAACCTATGAACATGGTGGGAAGTCCTCTGATCATCAGAACCAGAATCACTTATTTCAATAATTAATAGAACTAGTTGTGAATATGAATATTTAAAGAGTCAACACAGAAAGGCCTAGATGATTCAGGGTAATCACTTCCATAACAATTGGGGGTACTCTCCCAGACTGTGTTAGTTGTCACTAATAACCCATTTCAAACCTGTGACTTTGCAAGGACCTCATTTTGATGGCCTAATAGTGTCAAGCACAGATTTCAATGTTTAAATTATTAAAAACCATGATAAAGGCCGATACTTCTACTTGCATTGAAAAGGTGTATGCTCTCCCTTTCATCTCTTGATTAACATGGGGCTGACTTTCCAATTTGTGGATTAACTATACCTTTTACTAGTTCTTTTTCACTCACTGATTTCCTGCCTCTTGGCCATTTCTTAGCTCATTTTCATATCCCCCAGAGGGGAAAGAGAGAAAATTAAACTCAAACCTATGGAATTTGCTCTAATGAAAGGAAAGGGAAGAGATTGGAAACCACCGGCTAAAATGGGGTTTGGGGATTTTCATACTTGCCTTGGTTCCAGTTACCCTAGAATATTGAGGACCTACTTTATATGAAGTCATTTATCTTTCACCTCTGCATGATTTAACCATGACCAGGATTGGAAAGCTATTACACAAACCAGAATTTATCAGAAAGTTTCTTAGACAGAATTATACGTAAAAAGATAAATTAATATAATTCTTGAGACAGATATATTTAAGATGCAAAATTTTGGAAAAACAATTTAGACTACGTATCTGTTCTCACTTGAAAATTATTTTTACATATTGGTCAAAAAAAAAAAATAAGGCTCAACTGCTTAGAATGTAGTAACAGGTTTCTGCTTAGTTATTGCTTTTACAGATAGAGATTCCAGTTCAAGTCCCCAAAGGGTTAATGCTTCTGGGTGAGATGAAATTCATGAGCATAATCCTAAACAAGTGAGGTGAAGTTCTATCAGGTCTATTTCAGCTATCAGGGATTACCGCTAGCTGTCTAATCCTGCTGAGCCTCAGGGAGGAACGTTCTATTGTATTTGAAATCCTGGCCAGGAAAGAACAGAAGGTTAAATGGGTGCCTTGCTCTGTAATCAAATATCACAGGCACTACTTATCTATTCAATGAACAACTGACATAGAAAATCAATTAGGAACCAAAGAGCTTCTTAGGAATTTTTACCCAGAAAGAGGCAAGAATTTTTTTAATGAGTTTATTTGATATGTTTTATGGTAGAATGCTATGAATTGTGGAGTTTCAAAAGTTGTTTTATCTAGTTTCTAAAATATGTCTTGCCCCAGGCTCTATTTCTTATGTGCTATTCACTTGCAAAACCAGGGGCATTTTAGGAAGAAGAATACCACTTTCTAGGATAGCTAATGGAGTCACTTACCTAAGAAAAGGAACAGCTATGCGAAATCAATCCACATAAAACACTAGTAAATCTGGATAGAAATTCTGAACGATAATGCAAATATATATTAATATGCTTTTATTGAGATGACAAATAATTTACCTCTTTTTGAAATGCATTTCTTCAATAATACAGCATCTTCTATGAAAATATTATGAGTATTAAAAAAAGACCACAAAAAGAAAGGTGGCCACAGCCCCTGAGGTTCTTTGTTCCCAGCTGGAAGAGGTCCCTTTTGGTGGTCTGAAGGGTAACGCCCTTGTCTCACCACGCTTGTCCCCTACCTGTCACTCTGGGTACATGTCACAGTTCATGCACACAGACAAACAGGCCAACCTGGCCGGTCCGCTCAACCTTAGACAGGCCTAAGATCAAATCTGGTTATTAATACTGGGGACAGTCAAAACGTAATCTTTCAGACACTGGAGAAGTGAGCTAGAAATTATGCAGTAGGCACTCCCTGTCAATCAGAAGCATCATGACACTAAGCATTAAAATGTTCATCTGGACCTGAGCAGGAGTTAAGATAAACTTCTTTTTTTCTGTTCTGTGAAGGCTGTTGAGAGAAATTTGCTCAGGGCCTTTATATGCCCAACTTATCTGTTCTCACACTTTCAATTATTTTTGGACTCTTTGCTTTATAAGAGTTTTTATAAGGTAATCCATTTGCAGGCTAAAGCAGATATAATTGGAAAAATATTGCCCTTTCATAGTCATGGAAGATATTTTACAAATGGGATGAAATACTTTTAATGCTCTCATTGTACTTCGATGTGCATATAATTTTAACCATGGGTTCTCATTCTCTATAATTATTATTCCTTATAACTTTCTCTCAGAATATATCCATCTATATTACAAGCTAAAAAGGGAAAATATGAAAAAGCATTTAAATGCCTAGGCAAATATAAAATGTGTAACAGTAATAAATGCATTACTATCTCAAACCCCTACTAAAATTAAAACAGATACATAATCTATAATAATATTTCTTCCATAGTTTACACTACCATTTCCATGTCCCTAAGTTACAGGCCTCTAGATGAGATAGTTATGTGTCCATTCATGTTATGGCCACAATCTCTGACAAAAGAGTATCAATATTTCCAGTAAAAATGTATTTTGAAAATCATTATTAACTTTTTATTTAAGTACAGGCTCAAAACAAAACAACTGAAGAAAACACATTCATTCATATGCTGGGGAGAATATTTTGTCTGCACTACAAATGTACATTTTAACAAAACAATAAAATCTTTTTCTTTGAAAAAAGGATATTATCTTTTGATTTTTGTTTTCTGATAATTTCCAAAAGTTTTTTCTTTAAAAAAATATCAGGACCAATGTATCCTAACAAGGTATTTTTTTCATAACCAACCACTCATCTGAACTCTTTTTGAAGGTATACTCAAAGCCTTCACACCACTGGCATGGAGACTTTACATGGTATGTAGCATTATGTTACAATAAACTGCCTCTCCTTCAACCTCCTGGTATTTTAATATCCATTGCTTCCTCAAGCAACACAAATCCACTAATGCTTTAATTTGTGACACTGCTAACTGGTATTAACAGATTATGACTATGAAATGTCCTTGCATTGGTACTGGCACAGGAGAATGATACTTCTGTCACAGCAGAGCAGAATGCTTTAGGTCAAACAAATGTAAAGATAATGTACTATGTCTTTTACTTAAGCACAAATCTCAAAAGCTTTACAGTACACTTATGTATGCTCATTGAACATTATCCTGAAATTGCCAAAATGCTCAAGGCATATCCCTGGAAGGGCAAGAAACTTCTGTCCTTCACTGATCTATATATATATCAGCTAGTAATGATCAGTAAGTGATCAAACCCATCAAATTATTCAGACTCTTGAAATACTTCGTGTGACTTTTTTTTAACCAAATCGTTTGATTGTTTCATTAATCTAACTTTTAGTCTGTGGGGAAAGGGGTTGTTTCATTTGGGTCTTTTGTGAAACACAAGCTATATTGCCAGTGGGACTCCGATACAGTTTGGCTTTTGGCATTTTACAGTAGATCTATATTTAAAAACATAGCTCTTGTGGTCAATACAGAAGTGATCGATAATTTCAAGTTGATCTATAGAAGAGGTACTTCTTTATGAAATAGACAAAGATTCATTTTTTAACTTACAAACAGTTAAATACAGTAACTTTTCCAGAGTAAAGTATTATGACAATGTATATTCTGTTTCTCACAAGATTGGGCACCATATTTATTTGCTTCTTTTTAGCACTGGTGGTCAATGTAGCTTCCATTGCATCTGTATTAGATGTTATATTTGGGAGAAAAATATGGGATGTTATTAAAAGTATAAAATTATAGAACATACATTATAGAGGTCTCTATCATAAACAGGATAAAGAGGTATGCATATGTATATGTGTATTTATACACATATGCATACTTCATCAATATCTGATACACATGCAGACACCACCACATACCATACACACACTTATATCCATATCTACAGAGAGAGAGAGAGAATATATGCTGTTATAAAGTAAAACTCCAAAACAAATTTCAGAATCTGTCTTCTTAGAATAGCAAGAAAATAAAAAATTGCAGAATCATTACAGTGAGCTACAAATAAGCATTCAAGCCAGCGGGGCTGAGGAAGTTGGCTCTCCGGAGGTCTGTAAGATTCCTACTCAAAAAGTAGACTATATATCTGCTGCCTGAGGATATCTTCATGTACAAGGGAAGTGGATTTTTGCAACTATGACGAGGCAGAGCATGATGTCAAAAATTTACCAAAAAGATATTCCTACAAAATTTGATGCAGAGGCCTTGGATTTCTTTTTCTTTCTTTCTTTCTTTCTTTCTTTCTTTCTTTCTTTCTTTCTTTCTTTCTTTCTTTCTTTCTTTCTTTCTTTCTTTCTTTCTTTCTTTCTTTCTTTCTTTCTTTCTTCCTTTCTTCCTTCCTTCCTTCCTTCCTTCCTTCCTTCCTTCCTTCCTTCCTTCCTTCCTTCCTTC
>CAUYSK010089876.1:0-15952 GCA_963575035.1 Avahi laniger | reverse complement strand
AGATTCTTTGGCCTGTAATTGTTAAAGACATGAAACTTTGTCTAAAGGCTTGGAATGTTTTAACATAAGGAGCTCTTTATCAGAGATAAGCCACTGGACATAGATTTGTTGTATAAATTGAGGATCTGCAGGCTTGTCTTGCATACACTTAGGCCTGTTAATGGGTTACAAAGGATGTCCCCAAGAAGGGAGGGGGGCATGATAAGACATGTCTGACCTCCTTCCTCCTGTCAGGCAATTTAATTTTAGGATATTCCTTTGGCCACGAGGGGGTCCATTTAGTCAGCCGGTTGGGGGGATGAGTCCTAAAATTTTATTTCAGTTCTCAAGAGGAAGACTAGAGAAGACCAAGCTTGGTTGTATTTAGGACTGGTTAAATTGGTGCTTTAATAATATCATCAGAGAGCCAGATTTCTTCCATATCTTTGTTTTGCCATCCATGGCTACACCTTAATTCCTTTTCCATAATAATCATAAGATTCCTGCCAGCAGCAACTGAGGACAATTGCTTACTTATGCTCATATAGCAGAAACAAAAGAGAAATCTGGTCTTCAAATATAGACTATAAATCAGTCACTTCAGTCTGAATGGGCCAAATAAGTTTGCTTTCTCATCCCTGGAAAAATATTAGTTACTGGAGGAATAATATGTGCTGCTTAGCTTTGGATTAATCAGAGTACAGCCCAAGATCTGGAGGTGGGTTTAATTTTCCCTGAGTCATATGTGTTTTGGTGGGGCATGGGGCAGAAGGGGAATGATGGCTATCTGAACAAAATCAAGTTTCTGTTAAGAAAAAGAATTGTAAAAAGCAAAACTGAGATAGTTTCTGTGAGAATGGAAGAGAGATGTGTGCAATCAATGCACGGTAATATTTGCTATGGAAGGCAAATTACTTGCGAGCAAAATTGCATTCTTCCTGATGGATATTTTCCGGTTCTTTATCAAAGCCCTGCACATAATAGATAAGAATAGTAATGATGGTGATAATGATGATGATGATGACATAGATGGTTGTAGATAACTGCATCAATAATACCAGTTAAGGTGATGCTTACCTCAACAAATCAATTATTGAAATTGTGTGGATATCAAGTGTGTTTTTGACTTTGAAGAATGCTAAATTTAAAAATAAATTTTAAGTTTATTCCAGAAAGAGTGATGCTTTAGGAATCATTAGTGATTTCCCAATAAATAAAGACATAGGTTTCGATAATTGAAGATAAGGGAAATTATAGTTATAAAATAGGACTACCTAATGTCAATTCTGCCTTCTGTAGGCTCTTTTACTGTTTGGATCTGTATATATTCCTATTATTTAAAGACAAGTACCCAAGTAGGATAAGTAGACTGATAATGCATAAAAATTTGAGGTTCCTTCATAGAGCAAATCTATTTTAAGCCATGTCTGCTTTTTTAAATCTATTTTTTCATAAAGTTTTTACATTTATCAGCCAATTTAATATTACATGATTTAAAGAGCAATTTTAAGTGTATTTTATTAAAACTAATTGCATTAAGGTGAATAATAGTGAATTTCAATAGCTCATAAAACTTGTTTTGTAATCTATGGGATTAAAGGCTAAAGTATTATTGTGATTAAAACCAAACCTATTTTTTTCCCAAATGAAATAAGAATATTCATTTTAATCAGTAATATTATGAGTAAAGGATCAAAATGCCTTGCCTTAAACACTTCTATTTAATAGTCTTTTTCATAACTTATATCTAAACTGAGGCATTTCCTGGGAGGTGGTCTTATTAAAGGTTTGAATTGGGAAGAACATTACATTCTATTTTTGTCATAAGATTATTCCCAGGGTTCATATTGGAGAATTATGTGCAAGCCGGCTGAGACAATATTATAATGCAATGCTTTATGCAGCTTCCTGCTCTGACTCCTGTCCTGGATGGATTGACGGTAAATATTTCACATGAAGTTCATAGTGAGCTCATCTGTGCTATGTGAACTACTTCATGACGGAGGTGATTTTATTGAGCACCTTCTCATTTATGATCTCAATTACCCCAGGATAACTTGCAACTCTATGATCATTTATTTAAACACTAAACTATTTTATTTTTGCATTTAGAAAAGTGGAGTCAATGAATTACTTTTGCATTATCTGTCTTCTTTTTCTTTCACTTTGTGCTATGTCACAATATGAATTTACAGTTCTGATAGGGCCCATTTTTTTAAACAGAGAACCAGAGAGAGAAAGGAAGAGAATAATATCAAGAACAATGTTACTGTTTACTTTGGACCAGTCATTGTTCTAGGCACTTCCTCTGCATTGATCCATTTAATTTTCACAGTATCTTGTGAAGTACCTAGTACTCCTATTTCCTTTTAAAGATGAGAGCTGTAGAGGTGCAATTACTTGTCCCTGGTAAAAGAATCAATTAAATGTTGCAATCAACATTCTAACTCAAGCAGTGTCACTCAATAGCCTGCATTCTTACCCACTGCACTGTAGCCACAATGAGTCAGTTTTAAGCTAGTGGGCTTTAAGACAAGATGGTTGGAAATTTTGTGATGTGCCAGCTTTCATGTAGATGACTAGTTATCAGCCCTGAGGAAAATGACACTGGGGAATATGCAATGTAAGAAATTTATACCTTGACATGGGGCAGCTCCAAGTTTCTATCAGCTCCATGAAGATAAATAAAAATGACACATAGAATTTGTTGCTAGAAATTTAAAGGAGGAAACTCCATGACATTTTACAAAAGAAGAAACTATAGAGAAACAAAAAAGATCAGTGGTTTCCAGGGATTAGGGTGAAGGAGGAGAAGGGGGTGAATAGCTGGAGTACAGAGAATTTACAGGACACTGAAACTATTCTGTGTGATACTGCAGTGATGAATACATGCCACTAGGCATTTGTCAAAACCCATAGAACTATAAGACACAAAGAGTGAACCTTAATGTAAACTATGGACTTCAGTTAATAATAATGAATGAATATTGGTTCATTAATTGTGACAAGTGTAACATATTAATGCAAAATGTTAATAGGGGAAACTATGAGTGAGAAACAAAGCAGATATATGGGAACTCCCTATATTAGCTGCTCTATTTTCTATAAACCTAAAATTGTATAAAATAAAGTCTATTAGTTTTTTTTAAATGAAGAGAAAAGAAACTGGTATGAGTGAGCACATGGCTGTGATTGTGTATCAATCAGGAAACAGATGACTGATTTCAGAATAATTGTGTCTTTTCTCCTTCAGTTCTGACATCCAGGAATTCCGCATTCTCACTCTGTTACAATACAATTCCACAAACAGCTTTCTTCTGTGCTTTCAGTATAATCATTAAGCTATGAATTCTGGGTGAGCCTGTTTCCTGCCTCAGCTACTTCCTAAATAGAAAACTGAACACCTTTAGAAAGCATCATTAACTCTTTTATGGCCACAGGGGTATAATTCAAGAGTGATTGATTGGTTTCCTTAAATGTATAACTTGAAAGGACAGAAGAAAGAAATCTTCCCGTATGTTTCTTATCATGACTGTAATGATGGGCTCTATTTTCCCATGCCTAGTGAGCCTGTGTTAATAAGCTGACATTGAGAGCCAGCTTACTCTCAATTTTAAACACAAAACAGTTTGTAATGGATGAGAAAAAGAAGGTGAGTAAATATTACTATTTCTTCTAAAATGGAAAGTGAATTTATTCACCTACACTTTTTCTCACCATTAAAGTCGCAGTTTGTGGAGAAGGAAATAGCTTTAAAAACTGAGGACCAATGGATCCATAAGTGTGTTTTTTCCATATAGTTAAAGCTCAACATGAGACCTGGCTGGAAACAAGAGCAGTATGAGAGAAATCAAAGAACTAGGAGATTATTAGAGAAAGCAGAGTAATGAGAGAGTCATATTTTAGTCAAAAGTAAGGACTAGCTGAGTTACCCATGTAAGAGAAAATGCTTCTTTAGTTGTCATTTTCTGGGGATGATGGCTTGGTTGCCTCCAAAAAAGTTTCCTATTAAAAAATGATTTATGTGAGGTACATGAGCCTTATTATCATATCTACCATTTCAGGATCGTTGGGTTAACTAAATCCTCATACCCCTTCATAAAAAAACAGAAGATTTTAACAAGCACAATTTTGTAAGAGAAAATCTAAACCCATATCATGAAATATTTACACGATTTGGTAGCTATAGGAGGACGTGGACATATTTACAAATGGTATATTGGCACTCAATTAAGAGTTTGTATAATTGGTAACCAAAGGTTCATCCTGAATATGATATTAATAACATCTTTAGCCAGAGTAGCAACAGATTTGGAGGGAGGGATGTCTTTTTCTGTGCCAATCTGTCCCTAAATCCTGTTTCCACTTCCACATTTGAATTTTGCTGATGTTGGACTGGTTGCTTCCAGTTGTAAACTTTGACTGAGTGATTAGATCTAAAACTTTTGTTTTTAGAAAGGACAGATCCCCTTCCCTACTATATAACAATTATAATTATGTTGCTTTTGCCCTTGTGATTTCTGTTCTTGTATGTTACTATACCATACAATGCAGAATCAATGATGGTGCAATTCTTTTCACTTCAATTATTTGTGGCTGTCGTGGAAAATTTTGCAGTATAAGCCATTGGTGGAGTTTTGAAAAACCTCCAAAGATTTTAAATGGGGGAAAACGCAAAAATTTCAGATTGATTGCTAATTGGAAGACTTTTTTTCCTATTATTTACCAACATATGCTCCATTTCTTCAAACTAACTTTGCCCTACTAAGTCTAGGTATTTATGACAAAAATGCCACTTAGTAACATGTTTGTTCTTATGATCACTGCTAGGGGATTTTGCATTTGCTCTATCTGCCATGCTCTTTTATAAGCCCATTGCTTGTATTATGATTTAATTTTCACAAAAGCCTATGAGATATGTATTATTTATTATACTCATTATACAGATCAGGAAACTGAGGTGGGGAGAGGTAAACAACTTGCTAAATGTCACACAGTTACCAAGTAAATAAAATCAAAATTTGAACCATAAAACCTCCCTCTAAGTTTCCTGATTAGAATTATAAACTTCTGGACACAAGCAATGTAATTAAAATAAAAATATACAAATAAAAGTTGCTATTTTGGAGTAAAACATTATCATCATAATTATCATTGCTATTAGTTATTATGATTATTTTCTCTCATGACCGTTTCTCTTTCGACAATCTTATTTCCAATATTTTGTCTATAACTTTATAGTTCAGGATTTTAAATTTCAATAGTGATTGAGTGTGATCATTTAATTGTTTGCTATCTTGCACCGCACGCTTCACTATTCTAAGTAACTGACTTATATTCTCCCCAAACCTAGTTATAATAGAAACCACTGCTTTACTTTCTAGCAGATGGAGAACAATCTTGTTTTAATGCATGTCATTTACAATAGATACAAGCTGTCAGATAATTTCTGGTAAAATAGGATGCTGAATCAGACATTTATTTTTAGTGGCAATTGCTAAAGCATACACTGCCCCATACATATCACTTGACTCTATAGATAAAACGTACTGAAATATTCTTTGTCATTTCCTATTTTAGATTTCTGCTTTAGTCTTTATATTACATCCTGTTCCCAGTGCTTTTCTTTTAGCAATTTGTTTGTTCTAAAATCATTATAATTTCCATTTTAATAATTATATCTTAGTTTTTATATTAGTTTTATCTTAGTTTTTCTATACTTTGTTGAGAATTATCCAGTACAGAGTAGTTATAAGTAGTTGCATCAAATATAAAAGCATGTGATCTAGAATCCAATAGACCCCTAAGGGTGAATCTCAGCAAAACCACTTATTGACTGAATGGAAAATGTATTTTAACCACTGAAAGTCTCAGTTTTCTCAATTGATAATACTTCTATCAAAGGTTATGGTGAGAATCAAAATGAATTAATGCTTCTAAAATTATTATAATTTTATTACAGGTACTATTAACTTTAGCTCTCTAATATGAAGTATCAAATCAATGATGATGAAAGCCCCTGACAGAAACAGATTTTAAAAAGTAAACATGAATTGACATCTACATGATCATATGTATTATGATCACATGTGAATCACCTTTATGATCTTTATCACCTATGTGATTGTATGTTAGCCATATATAGCTAGTATCTGTTCAGGTTAATTGATGACTATTTTATATTGACTAATAAATATTTTAATACCACTCCTGGAAAGAAGAAGGGAAGAATCTTTGTTATTATTTATTATATGTAACAACTGAATGCCTTTTCAATTCCTCTTTTGGTTAATTCATGTAGGCATCATTGTTGAAAACTGTATTATAACAGGAGCTACGTTTGTATAAAATTTAAAATGTTAATTGCTCACTTCAGCCACAGACATGCTTAAATTGGAACAATACAAAGATTACACTGGCTCCTGCATAAGGATGACATTTGTGAAACATTCCATATATTAAATATTTTTAGAAAAATTATATTTTGTGTGTTCATGTATGTAATAATAAAGCAAGTGTGTTAAAGTATGGTTAAATGATAACAAATGGGGTTTCTGGGTGAAAGATTTATGGAAGCTTTTCGTATTATGGCAACTTCTCTGTAAGCCTGAAGTTATTTTATTTTATATTTGTATTTCAAAATATTATGGGAATACAAATATTTTTGGTTACATGGATCACTTTTGCAATGCTTGAGTGAGGGCTGTAAGTGTGCCCATCACCCAGATAGTGTTCATTGTATCTGTTGGGTTTAACTCATCCTCTCCTCTCCCCACCCCCTTACTTGATTTCCACTGAATTTTACTTCCCTCTGTGCACATGTGTGCTCATTTGTTAGTTCTAATTTAATAGTGAGTACATGGGATGTTTGTTTTTCCATTCTTTAGATACTGCAGTTAGAATAATGATCTCCAGTTCCACCCACATTGTTGTAAAAGGCATTAATTCATCCTTTTTATGGCTGAGTAGTATTCCATGGTATACATATACCACATTTTGTTAATCCACTCAGGAATTGATGAGTCAGGCCTATTAGTACTTGGGTGGGAGAATGCTGAAATTATTTTAAAATTAAAAAAGTGAATCAACATTTATGAAAATAAAAAGTAGCAACCAATCTAAATTAATACATTTCAACTAGACCTCAATGAACACCTACAGGGTGGTATTTTTGAAGTGTAGAGATTTTATGTTTTATGAATATTATATTTTAATTTTTGATTTGCTATTTCTACACCAAAATGAAATATTTTTCTAAAATATTTTTTAAAGTTGTTAAAAGTGATAAAAATTTAATTGGGACATCTTACAAAAATAGATTATTAAAAGAGTGCCATTCATCCTTTACTCCGATACAACCAATAAATACTTTGAAAAATGATACATCTATACATGCAGATTACCATAAGTACTACATGAATATGAACTAATGTTATTGTTAAAAATGACAGAGAAGACATTAATTAGATAACTTGGTCAGTGAAAGCCTCACTGAGGAGGTAACATTTAAGATGTTATCTAAAGGACAAGACAAAAATTTACAGAAAGGAAAGTGGGAGTGTAGAAAGGGAACAGGAAAAACAGAGAGAGGGAACAAGTCTATTGTCTTGGGAAGGGAAAGAAGGGCATGCCTGAGAAACTAGAAGAGTCAGTATGGTTATATTATAACAAACAAGGAGATGGGTGACTCCCAGTGAACATGGAAAGAGATGTGGCCATATCATACAGAGCCTTGTAAACTAGCTTGGGAAATTTTAAGCTCAAGACTGAGTTGTTTATATTTATAATGCAGAAAGTTAGAAAGAGGTGTCATTGTAAAATATGGTGTATAGGGGATGAGGAGGTAAAAGTGGGAATGGAAATGCAAAGATAAGTGAGGAGCCTATTTCAATAGTTTAGGTTGGGTAATGGTTGCTTGGATGAGGGTAGTATCTGCATATATAAAGGAAACCTATCACATTGTAAAGAGCTTGTGAACATGCAATGTATAGAAGAGATTTACTTTATTAGAAATAACTATTCCTTAAAACTCCAACTGGAAACATGCTAATAGCAACAAAGGTACATTTAGTATTTAAGAAAATATTATAATCTTCTATAGTTAACTTTGAGTTAATCAACACTTCTAACTAAAAATGCTTTTATTTATTGAGTGTAAATTTAATCATAATTCTCCATAGAATCAAAAATTATATGGAACTTTTAATGGCTTATTTTCCCATTATAAACTGATTTAAATTACTAAAAGTAAGCTATTGTTATTTCTGTTTCCTTAATGGTTCAATTATAGTTAACTGATTAATAACACAATTTGATACTATATTGGTAGAGGATGATGAGGATGAGGATGAAGGTAATGTATTCCCTAAATGAACAGAATAATAAGTGAATTATTCTTTTATAAATTCTTGATATTGTGATATTTTAAAGATAAAAATATATTTCTAATAAATGATGAAAAATAATTAACTAATATTGTTTATAATCATGATATCCCATAAGGACTGGAAACTTTTCTTAAATACATATGGTTATTTAATCAATGCTATCAATATATCACCACTGAAGACTTAACAGAGAAAAGGTAACTAATAAATAAAGTAAAATAAGAGAGTTGGTGATATGGAGGTGCAACATAGTGTGTGGGGAAGGGCCTGGGCCTAAGTGAAAAAATATGGTTATAAGTTCCGGATTTGCGTAACTTTGGTTAATTCTTGGTTGATAATTTCTAAGTTTCTTTTCAACTCCCAAATTTTGTAATTTTTTTTTAAAATATACTAGACACCAGAGTTCTCTAGCTACTTTTATGTAAGTGTTTATATTCCTTTCACATTCCCCCTGCCCAGTGACTTTTGTTTTACATCAGAGCTATATATTAATGAAGATATTTCATTTTCTATCACCGTCATTTGGCTTTCCAGGGAAGAATGGAAAGATCAAAGAGAGTTTGGCAAGTCTGAATTAGGAATAAGATGATTGAAAAGCTGAACCATGGAGATGGTTGGTAAACCAGAAATAAGAAAATAAGGGTAGTTAACTTTAATAGTTAGGTAGGAAAACTTTATAAAAGGAATTTTCAATAAGCAAAAGAATTCTGGATCAGTTGCTACTATATTACAGATTACAGTATTCCATCTTAGAGTGATTCTGTATCCTCTAAATTCTGGTTTTTTGTTTTGTTTTGTTTTTGTTGTTGTTGTTTGTTTGTTTGTTTGCCTAATGGGGATATAGGGGGATTTAAAACTGCTTCAAAAAATCTGGATTTCAGATGGATCTACTTGTTACTGTCTCAATTAGAAATATGACCCTCAAATAGAAATAATTATAATGACTATAGAGGAAAAGTGGGATTTGGGTTAGAATACATTGGGTTGAATTCTAATTTGATGTCCTACTAGTTGTTTTATGAAACTATTGGAAAAATCACTTATCTGACACTCAAAAGCAGCATTCAAAAATGTGAACAATTTCATCTGTTCATTTATCCTCTTTAGGAAGCCATGAGAATTAAATGCTGTAACATATGAAAGTGCTTTGTTATCTAAAGAATGCTATGCATGTATTAGGTATTTTTTAAAATTTATTAATTAAGGCTATTTAGTATAACTATTGATGGATATAGATGAAAATTGGGGAATTTCTTGACCACTGTTAGTTAACTTTTTATGACTATAGAGTTTAATAATGATTCAGTTGTATCCCATACCTGACACTAATTAAGAAAAAAAAAACAAAACTACAAAATTCTTAGTACTTACAGCTCTTCAATAGATTATTATGGGATCATTAATTTATTTGCAGAATTTTGATTCATGCCACTAACTTCATCTCCACCTTCTGCTTCTTTGTAGATCAATGATTCCCTTAACCATATTGAACTCTTTAAATGTCATGCAAATTACATAACAACCAGAATTAAATAAAATATCTTATGAATGCAATGCAGGTAAATGTCTTTCTAGGTCTTACTTTTGTCTTATTAGATTTAATGTAGTTCTCCTACAAAAACAGTAAGATAGTGTAAAAGTTTGAAGGCTTTGTTAGAATATGCCCAATACCTAATATTAAATAAGTCTAAGATATAGTTTTCCTTTAGCAGAGTATAGTAATTTTGGATTGGTATTGAACCAAGTATTGAAATCCTGATTTTGTTGAGGCATCTTTCTAATGCATTCCAGTGTAAATTCACAAATTATCATATATCCAAATGGTCATCAGTGAGTAGAATCATCTTGTAATGCAAATGGTATTGCCAGGTTTTCCATTTGTTTTTCAAATTTCAACTCAAATTACATCTTGTAATATAGACCTTTAATTTTAGTTCCCAGAAATATGTGAAATTGCTTGATATAAAAATTTATAAATATACAACCTAAAAATATTTGTTGTGTATTGAAATTTTCTTTGTCATAAATTAGGTACTTCCCAAAAGAACTTTAGACAAGTATAATACTTGTGTTTAGATAGTCTATTTGTGTGGTTATCCATGGCAGGGGAAGTGAAGGATGAAAAAGGAAAGTCAATGTGGGGCATATTATTGAGACAACTATGGTGGAATGGGGCTTAATTTTACCTGAAACTTTCTGAGGACTATCTGGAATGCTTATCAGAATAGTCTGAAGATTGACCATGACAGACTTCTTTCCTGTATTGGTTGAAAGTTGCCCCTGTTGAATAAGATTTAGTTTTCTCAAGGTAAGATGCTGTCAACATATGGAAACTCAAAACCCGTGTTTAACTGCCTACCACAGATTCCATAAGAATTAAACTTCAAGAGGATGTTTGGTGGGATGTCAGATGCATTCTTATATATGCTTTTGTGAACTTCAGTGATAAACTATAAAAGCACTATTTATAAAACATCCAGAACCCAGAATTATTGTTTTTACTTCTATATTTTCCAATTTTGAAAGCCAGAATATAATTAAACTGGGCTCTCTTTAGTTATTTTATGATTATATGAAATACTTTGAATAATCTGAGATTTTATCCTATTTGCAAACTAACATGTTTGCCTGCCAGAGTTTCCTGGATCTTAGCAGAAGATATGATACTCTTGGGTCAAAGATAAAGTACTTTATTAGTCACAGTGCAGCAGACAGTATGAGATGCATGCTCATCTTGGCTTCCCTAATTTTCAGACATCATTGAAAAGGCAAAGAGGAGCACTAGGGTATTTCCATTCTGGAAGAAAATTCCAGGGGCAGTTCTGAATGATAAAAAATCATTAATGTCCCTCCCTTCCTCATACTTCCCATGGTCTAATGTTATCCCTCTTCCAGGTACTGCAATTTTGCTTTCCCTCCACATTCACAAAATCTAGAGTAGCCATAACTTCACTACTGCCCTCCACTTTACCCCATCCAGACTATTTGTCTAGAAGGGTCAGACAAGAGGCACAAAAGCACATTTATAAAATATAATCAGAATTAAATTGTAATCCCGTAATTCTTATTCTGGACAAGTTGTAACCTATAGATTATACTCACTAGACTGGTTTGAGGTTGTTGTTATAAGAGACAGACAGACATATCATCCCTAGGAATCTTGGCAGAAAGGAATCCTGAAATTTCAAAAGAAGTCTATATAATTTGAAATAATCTTAAAACCCCTTTTATCTGAGATTTCATCCTATTTTCAAACCAACAAGCTAAATTGTTAGAGTTCATAGTCTCCTGGATTAGAGACAAATGAATTAATTGATCACAGCATAACATCCAGTAAGAACTTCATTATTAGCTGGATGTGGTGGCTCATTTCTGTAATCCTAGCACTCTGGGAGGCTGAGGCAGGAGGATTCCTTGAGGTCAGGAGTTCAAGACCAGCCTGAGCAAGAGCCAGACACTGTCTCTACTAAAAACAGAAAAAATTAGCTGGATGTGGTGCTACACGCCTGTAGTCCCAGCTACTCAGGAGCCTGAGGCAGGAAGATCACTCAAGCCCAGGAGTTTGAGGTTGCTGTGAGCTAGGCTGATGCCATGGCACTCTAGCTAGGGTGACAGAGCAAGACTCTGGAAAAAAAAAAAAAAAAACAATAATTAAAAAGTAAAAAAAAAAAAAACTTCATTATTTACATCACTTCCTCTTGCTCCCCCACTTCCCAAGGGACAATGTAGGGGTCCACACGGGTGGATGTTATGCGTATAGTGAATTTGTGTTAATAGGGAGTTTAGGAAATCACCAATAATCTTAAGGTCATAGTTAATAACTTGCTGAATTTTGTCCCGGAGGGAAACATAATCTTTATTACGTTATCTCTGTCTTCCCAAGCTGTTTGCTACACACACATCCTTGAAAAAATAGTACCAAGCAAAAGCTGCCAATACTTTTGCTTTAAAAATGTGCAGAAGTGTAAGAGACCCGCTGGAGAATTGTCCCCCAATATTTTATTTATTTTGGTGGTGGAATTCTAGCCTTTTCATCAGAAATATTTATTATTTCTGATATTATCTATCCCCTCCTGTCAGCTCTTTTAAAATAATATACTCTGAGAAGAACCTGAAAATCAAATATTAATTGTGCAAGAAACTGAAGATGGATATTTGACAAATTTACTTTTTGCACACCATTCTAAGTTTTTATAAAGGTCTTTCCAGAATGACTGTTCAGTGTTGTAGTAACTATGAAAATTACACTTCTATATATTCTGAGTAGTATTGAAAGTGTTTTATATTTGCTTCATGAGGTACATGTGCAAATAGTCAAATTAGAAAATAAAAGTAGTGAAGAAAATTAATTTTAATTTTATAGTAATTTCCCTCTATTTTAAATAAGAGAAAGAAGGATGATCTTTTATTTTATTGTATTTAATATTTTATTTTGAAAAACTGTAAGACTTCCCCCAAATTGCAGAACTAATAGAGAGTTCCTGTGTGCCATTTATTCTTTTTCTCCTAATGATAACATCTTACAAAGTCATAGTAAATTACTAAAACCTGGAAATTCATATGGATGCAATACCATTAACTATAAACATTATTCAGATTTTAAATGCACATTTTTGGGGTGTATAGTTCTTTGAAATTTTATCACATGTGTATATTTGTGTAAACATCACCAAGTCAGGATACTGAGCATGACCATCACCACCAAAAAACTCTCATGTTTCCGTTTTACAGTCACATCCTTTGTTTTAGCAAAATGCTAAAATGTGACTCTAAACAACAGATTTTCTTCTGCCCCATTTCATAACTGATTTTCTCATTTTTAGAGGCTATATTTAATTTTGTCATTTTATGAGAAACTTGTACTTTTCAAGCATTTTAATTGACCCCCAAAATTATGAAGACAAAAGACAACATTTAATTGCCCTAATGGCCTTTTGATTTAATCACTTTAGCTTTTTTTTTCATTATCCTCAAATCTTTTATGTGTCTCATTAAATACTGACCTGATTTAGATGGCCTAGGTAGCAATTTATGAACATATACTACCTAATCAAATTATTTTCCTTCCAATCCTTTCCTAATTTGGTCTAATAAACTATAAACTTAAGCTGGAAGTTTGCAATAGGGTGGATGAAGAAGACCATTGTTAGTTTATTAAAGTGAGATTATATTAAGGTGATATGTAAGAAATATATTGTTTTAAGGCAATTGATCTGAAGGAATTACATAGTTAGGCATCTCTATGGAAGAGATATGACTTTATGCATTCATTATCTCATTCATTTCTTTTTCATTCATTCATTCAACACATATTTATTAAGCACTAGTTTTATTGCAAGGCTCTATGAAGAATACTAATGTGTAAGATAGTTGTATACTTTAAGGATCCTATGAGGAACATGGGGTGAAAACTGGCTATGATAAATAGTTAAAAAGCAGCAGCAACCACTCTGGACAATAAAAATTCTAAAATTAGATCGATGTTTCTAACTGGCTTAATACTTCACCAATTTAAGCTTTGTGTTTTTTTTTTCTTTTTTTTGTTTTTAATCTGTAAATAAAGGATCTGTACTCAACATTTTCTACATTTGCTTCTACTTCTAATATTCTCTAAGACTGGAAATCAAAGGAATATTTTTATAGTTGGCAATCAGAAGGATTCCAACTGTGCAAAAAGGCATAAAAGGAAATGCATGTTCTAGCTACTTAGTGCTACATCTAAGAAAAAAGAAGAGAAACATAACTTATACCATAACATTGGATTACCTTTGCGTATACTTAAAAGAGGTTCAGAATAAGTGATATCTTGATGTCTCAGAATGGACCACAGAGAGTACAAAATTGAAAAGACAAGTATCTTGGTATGAGGTGAGCACAGACTCAGGAGAGACTTGGTTGATGTCAGTAGTGCTACTTTCTATCACAAGCTTTTTTTGTTTCACTAATTATCTATAAATGAATGAAATTCACTTTCTTCATGTACTTAAAAAAATGAGACATAAGGACAAGATTATAACTATATTGAATAACTGCTAAATAGCATAAATTATGTATTTTACTTTCTATTTTATGATTTCAGTTCAGCTGGCCCTTGACATTATATTACATAATGCTGCACTGAAATCCCAATAATTATTTAAGAGAAAAAGGACTCCATTGTTTAGTAGGAGTAGAATAAAGAAACATGTGTGATAAAATGGGTTTAATTTAACAGATTCAAAAGAGAAAAAATCCATTAATGTGATTCATGTCATTTAATGATTATATTTCAATGGCAATTATTTCTGTATTTAGTGAGAAAATATAAATATCCAACATTTCAAACATTTAACAGAGCTGGCCATAAATAGAACACAATAAAATAAATTTTAAAAGTTGAATAAAGTGATTGGTTAGTTATGAGAATTGGTATATTTGTAGATCCAAATAAGTGAAATACATGCACATATTAAAATAATTTTTGAAGACTTCAATAACTGTATGTTTACCCCTGTCTAACCAATAACAATCACAAGTTAACCAATCACAAGTTACATCTAACCAATTATAATCACAAATTACATCAGTGAGAGTTTTAAACGTAAAATAGATTAATGATTTTTGTTAACTCATTCTTAAATTCAGTCTTAAATTCATGTAAAAATCCTTACATAAACTTTTGGCTAAGTTCTTTTCTCAACAGTATTAAACAAATGATAACTAGCCTATCTATTGAGTAGTAAACACTTTTCCAAAATAATTTTTGTGTAATTAATGGAAGAAATATGCACAAGTAAGATTTGTCAGCTCCTCGTTGACTAGGATTCACTCATAGGTTATCATATATTTGAATGAATAAAACTGTAGGAAAATCTATTCCTAAATGTTTGTGTTTCATTTAAATTTTTTTTCTTTATCTTTTATTTCAACATATTATGGGGGTACAAATGTTTAGGCTACATACATTTCCTTTGCCCCAACCAAATCAGAGCTTCAAGCATGTCCATCCCCCAGATGGTGTGCCACGCACCCATTAGGTGTGAATATACCCATCCCTTCCTCCGTCGTCCCACCTGCCCAACACCCGATGAATGTTACTACTATATGTGCACTTCAGTGTTGGTCAGTTAATACCAATTTGATGGTGAGTACATGTGGTGCTTGTTTTTCCATTCTTGTGATACTTTCACTTAGTAGAATGGGCTCCAGCTCTATCCAGGATAATACAAGAGGTGCTATATCACCATTGTTTTCTGTGGCTGAGTAGAACTCCATGGTATACATATACATTTTATTAATCCACTCATGTATTGACGGGCACTTGGGTTTTTTCCACATTTTTGCAATTGTGAATTGTGCTGCTATAAATATTCTAGTGAAGATGTATTTTTTATAGAATGTCTTTTGTTCTTTTGGGTAGATGTCCTGTAATGGGATTGCAGGATCAAATGGTAGTTCTACTTGTAGTTCTTTGAGGTATCTCCATATTGCTTTCCACAGAGCTTGTACTAGTTTGCAGACCCACCAGCAGTGCATGAATGCTCCTCTCTCTCTGCATCCATGCCAATATTTATTATTTGGGAAGTTTTTTTTTCTAGTTTTATAGA
>CAUYSK010089873.1:0-41664 GCA_963575035.1 Avahi laniger | reverse complement strand
TGAATATTCAGAGAAATTCATGTGTTGGGTTAGAACTGGGAAACCAATAGCAAGGAGTTATTTGAAGTTTTACCTGTGTGGTAAGCCTACTCATGCGGTTTGAGGACATTTGCCTAAGAAATGTGGCCACCAAATGGGTGGCCACAAACTGTTGCAGAGAGGGAGAAGCTTCTTCTCCAAGAAGCTTCCCAGAAAGGCCAGCCTACCTTTTTTTTTTTTTTTTTTTGAGACAAAGTCTTGCTCAAGAGTGCCGTGGCATCAGCCTAGCTCACAGCAACCTCAGGCTCCTGGGCTCAAGCGATCCTTCTGCCTCAGCCTCCCAAGTAGCTGGGACTACAGGCATGAGCCACCATGCCCAGCTAATTTTTTTATATATGTGTATATATATATATATATTTTTTTTTTAGTTGTCCAGATCATTTCTTTCTCTTTTTTTAGTAGAGACGGGGTCTCACTCTTGCTCAGGCTGGTCTCGAACTCATGACGTTGAGTGATCCACCCCCCTCGGCCTCCCAGAGTGCTAGGATTACAGGCGTGAGCCACTGCGCCCGGCCCAGCTTACCTTTTTAAACTTACAACATGGTAATAATTAAAACTGGAGTTACTCATGTGAGTGGTGGAAAATGACCAAGAAGGAAAAGGAGGAGAGGTCCTTAGGATGGTGACCATAGATGCATCAACTCATGAAGGAGGTACTTTTGCATTAAATAGAGTTTTCTGGAACCTGTCCATCACTTTGGAACATTGTTCTAAACAACCAGCTTACAAATGAGTTTTTAGTACCCAGCCTACTCATTTCTTGTACTTGAGAACCCCAGAAATTGGTTTGAGAGTCATGGTTCTTAAATCCAGAGGAAGAAACCAAGGAGACAAGCGCTGACTCACACCTATATTGCAGACCCCACCTGCTGGGTCCCAGCCCCTGGCTGGACTCACTGCTGACCTAGAGAGCTCACCCATGCCGCCGGAAACCACTCAGCCTCACTCTTGCAGGGTCTGCCAAGTGCTGAGAGTCAGCGCCTGCCCTGGGTTAGGATGAGTCTCTCCTGATGGAGAGGGCCCTCCAAGGCTGGCTGACAGGGACCTTGCTCTCCTACAGATGGGCTATGTGAGGGAGTATATTCTGTGGGCAGCATCCAAATCCCAGCTTCTGGCACACCAGTTCATCTGGAACATGAAGACTAACATCTATCTCGATGAAGAGGGCCACCAGAAAGACCGTGAGTATCTTCTTCTCCTGCAGGCCTCACTCCTCATCTTCAGTGCTTTTAGCACTGCCCAGAGCCTTCTGCATCCTCCAGGGCCCTCCCCCGCCTCACTGCCCCAGCCGGCAGACCCCTCCACTTCCCTCCCTTTGGCAAGGCACTCTCACCTGTCAACATGCAGAGGAGCAGGACCCCTTCTTCATGGCACCCTTGCTAACTTGCCATCTGGGCATCCCCCTGAAGCTGTCCAGGCATATGTGAGATGCTCTTGCTCGGGGAGCTGCGTCTCCATCAGAGTCCCCCTGTTCCACATGGCTGTGACCCCATCCTAGCACAGGGTGGCAAGTCCAGGGAGCACTTCCCAAATGGTGTGCCCTCAGGACTTCTGCACATGCTTAGAAAGTTACTGAGATTCTCAGAGTGTTGGTTTATGTGGGCATTAGCTATCAGTGTTAACCAGGATTAGAAATCAAGACTGAGAAATTGTGGCCAGGCCTGGTGGCTCACACCTATAATCCCAACACTTTGGGAGGCCGAGGTGGGAGGATCACTGAGGCCAGGCTGGGCAACATTGCAAGACCTCATCTCTACAAAAAAAAAAAATTAGCTGGGAGTGGTGGCGTGCCCCTGTAGTCCCAGCTACTCAGGAGGCTGAGGCAGGAAGATCACTTGAGCCCAGAAATTCAAGGCTACAGTGAGCTATAATCATGCCACTGCACTCTAGCTTGGGTGACAAAATGAGACCCTGTCTCCAAAAAAAAATTTTTAATAATACAAAAAGGAAATTAAGCCCATTCATTACAATTAACATAAATAACATCTTTTGGGGAAAAAATAACTTATCAAAAATGAGCAGGAAGGAGACTGTCTTAGCCAAAGATGGGATGAATCAGAATCTTTAAAAGCTCTGTACTTCTGCTCAGAAGCAGGACATTGGTACTTTGAGACTGGAGTCTGCTAACCTCCTCATTTGCCAGCAAATTAATAAACTCCTCTTTCCTTTTCCCCACCCTCCCCCCAGCCCCACCCCCGCAAAAAAAAAAAAAAAGCAAGAAAAGTGGCATTGCTTTACATTTTTACCAGCTTTTTTTGGTCTGGCTTAGTAGAAGACAGTTCTCATTCTCTTTGTGCTTCTGCATTTGATCTGTTGCAATATGCTGTTATGGTTAAAGTAAATGTGGGAAATTCAGCCTCACACAGATATGGAATTAGAAAGTAGGGGGAGTATTTTAATCTTTCAGGTTACTGGGGATATTCTTGACTGATCCCACACCAGACTTGACAAGTGGTAGTTTCTTAAAGGTTAATTGCAGTGTGGCATCTGAAACCTGTCAGTGAACTTCTCCTGGTCTGTTCCATTCAAGTCTGCTGGTCTGGCTTGCACCTGGACCCGTGTGGGCTTCTATAACATCAAACAGTGGTCGCTTACAAGTATAGGTCAGTGGGTGATGCAGATCTTCTAAATGTTGACACATTTCATCATACAGTGTTGAAAAGTCATATCTGCACTCCTCTTGCAGTTCATGAGCACAGTGGTTGCGTTTTCATGGTCACGTTTGTGAGCTGTGCCTCCCTCAAACCTTGTTATGACACCCATTACCCATCTGATGTGAAAAAAAAAAAAACAATCACATTTGTTAACACCCCACCAATCTTATCAGAAAGATTTCTAAATGTCAGGAAGCTGTTGAGCTCACAGTAGCAGAAGCAAATTTTCCAAAAAAATACTTAGTTGCTTTTTTTTAAGTGACATGTTCATTTTCAAGAAAATATCTGTCACATACCTAAGTCTGAATAACTGTATTTTGTGTGTTAGTCATTCTTTGAAGTAAAAACGAAGGTCCATGAAAAGAGAGGTTAGTTCAACTCCATAGTCAGACAAATGCCAGGTGCTTCTCAGGACAACATGGCTCAGATGCAGCCAGAGCAGCTTGCGCTCAGCCTGGCAGCACAGTGAGATCCTGTCTCTTAAAAAAATAAAAGACATGTATTCAAGATAGAGTTTAATAAAATTAATTTTTACTGCTTCTCCAGGGACATTCATTAAGTGACACAGGCTTTTTTCTTAGCGTGAGTGTGTAGTAGTGAGGAATCCATGACCTCTATTGCTGGCGTCAGCACAGCGAAGGGCAGAGTGGTGTAGCCTGACAGCGGTGTGTCAAGGTGGTGTGGCGGGGCTTCACACTGAGCCTGCAGCACACTCTGGGCACCGCTGCTGGAGGCAAGAAGCAGCAGCAGGGTTTCCTGAGGGACTCGGACTCTTTGCTTCTCCTCAGCTGACATTGGTGACCTCCTGGAGCAGTTAGTAGAGGAAATCACAGGCTCCTTGTCCGGCCCAGCCAAGGACTTCTACCAACGGGAATTCGATTTCTTTAACAAGATCACCAACGTGTCTGCCATCATCAAGTAAGTGCAGCACCTCAGAAGCCGCCTCCAGGCCTGGGAGCCTTAAATACCCACCCGGCCTGGGCCACAGCTAGATGGACGAGTCTCCAGTGGGCCCACTGCTGACTGTGACGCCATCGGGGGAGTCAGGGCTCCTGAGAGGATGGCAAGATGCATGGCCACACTGATTTCAGACAGCATCTTAGTTTCATTCACGGTTCAAGGCCACTCTGCTCTGTCTAGGCACTGAAGGATCTTGGTGGTGTCAGGAAAGCCAGACTCCTCTGTAGCTCCTGTGGTTGTTCTCCTGGGCCCTCCACTTGTGTTGCTCTGACGCCATCCTTGGACGTCGATGGCCTTGCCCCTTTGTATGGGACAAGACCCTGGAGTCATTGACATTGGCTGTGTGCCCGGGAGCAGGCCCAGGATAGGGAGCGTGGGGCATGCTCCCCACCAGGCCCTGGGCTGTCTCATGCTCACACTGCTCTGACCTTGGTCACCATGAGGCCCATCTCAGGCCTACTGAGGCCCTTTCCTGGGCCTTGTAGAGCAGTGCTGCTGGCAGCTCCTAGCCCATGAAGGTAATGGGGTGGGGGGAGCATGTCCTGGGCATCCTCGGGGGGCAGACGCATGGCTCCAGTGTGCCCCTATCATGCTCAACATAAAGCCAAATCTCAGGCCAGCCCAAGGTCATGGGACAATTACATGACAGCCAGCATTTGAGCCCAGAACCATCTGACCCCACAGCCACCTGTGCCTCTGAGCACTCTGACAGCAGCACATCCTGCCCTGCCCCTACATGCGAGGGACACAGCCAGCCAGAACGCAGCTCTATCTCGGCCCCCAGGGGCCACATGGGCTTCTCCATGAGGGACCAAGGCAGGAATTGCTGCAAGTGGCTTCCTGGAGGAATTGGGTCTGGTCGGGCATTTCGGAGTAGCTAGAACCAGGAAGGGAGGGACAGAGGGCAATCCAGACAGGAGGGCCCTGGGCGTCCTCCAGAGGCCAGTTCCTCCAGGACACAGCAAAGCATTCCTGTCTCGTTTCTCAGGCCCTACCCTAAAGGCGACGAGAGAAAGAAGGCTTGTCTGTCGGCGCTGTCTGAAGTGAAGGTGCAGCCGGGTGAGCAGGCGGCCTCAGGAGGCTGCAGTCGGTGTGTTCTTGAGGGCGGGCAGGGTGTGGAGATGATGGCTCGGCCAGCCACACACACACAGGCCCTTGCCCAGCGCCCCAGCCCCTGCCCAGAATCTGCCCCTAGTGAGCAGGAGCTGCTCCTCCATGGGCGATCTTCATCTTTCTTGCTGCCTGCTGTTTTTCTAGAGGCCAAGACACTGTTCTCTGCAGCTTTATCCTAGTAGGTTTCTGGACTCCAGCGTGCAGGAGCAGTGCAGGTCGCACGGCTAAGGGGGTGGCTGGGTGGGGCAGGGCAGGGGCGGACCTGGTGTGCTGGGACCTGTCAGACAGGGCGCCCAGCCAAATGGGAAGCTGCTCCTTAGCACCTGCCAGCCGTTGCCATGTAGGCATTCAAGCCCAGTGTGGTTAGAGCCGAGCTTTTTCAAGAAAAGATGGAATTCAAACCTCACTGGGCCGCTCTCCATTTCTAACTGTTGCTGCAAACTTGTCTTCTGAAGCCCTGGCCATCCCATGCAGATGTTCACACCATCTGGCCTCAGCTGTGGATTGCCTGTGGGGGGCTTCAGGTTCAAGCATTTCTTCAGACCCATCATGTTGAGCTCATACAACAGCTCAGCTTCTCAGAAAAGGCTGGACACCAGGGCCTTCATTTCCCCTCATGGAGAATGCCATAGCTGCCAGGAAGGGGTGGAAAGAACCAGAAACTTGTTGTACTGCAAGAGCCCCCAGCCTCTGCTTCCAGACTGTATGGCCGAGTCTTGCCCCAAGGGCCCTGGGGAGCCAGCAGGACTCTAGAGCAGAACAGAGGTAGCCATTGTGTGAGACAGGCCTGGAGCTGGCGAGGCAAGGACGGGAAGGGCAGAGGACACAACAGTGTTACCCCTTCCCCATGGAGCAGCCATCCGGCAACCACGGCAAGGCCAAGCTTGGCACCCCAGGAGACCACATGCCTCTTGTTCTGGGCCCCTCCTCAAAACCTACCCCCCCTCAGCCAGGCACAGTGGCTCACACCTATAATCCCAGCACTTTGGGAGGCCAAGGTGGGAGGAACTCCTGAGGCCAGGGATTCGAGACCAGCCTGGGCAATGTGATGAGACTCTGTCTGAAAATAAATAAGTAAACCTAATCCCAGGAGGGTCAGGAGGCTCTCCCACTTCAACAGGGAGCACACATCCCCCTGGGGACTGATAGTTCCTGGCCACGAATGGCCTTTCTCTTGGCCCCTTGTTTCACACATGTACTGAGCACTTGCTGAGAAGGGAGCTCCCGCCTCTGGGACGAGCCCAAGAATAGCAGGGTGTTCAGAGGGGTGTTCAGGTGTACAGGGTAGGGCAGGAAGCTCCTGAGGGCAGGACAGGCCCCCACACCCACCTGAGGAGCAGCAGGGCTGAGGCTCAGCACCTCCTCTTGGACAGGCATCTCCTCGGAGGTGGTGGCTTCTTTGTTAGATGTGTGGCAGGATCGCAGAGTCAAGGAGGATGCACCCTGAGTGGCCACAGAATAGTTAATGGTGCCACAGGTGGGCCAGAGGCCGCTGTGCAGGGGCAGAGCGTAACTGCAAGGTGGACTCTGCTTGTGGCATCTGTGTTGGGAACCTGTGGCCACAGAGGAGCTCCTTGTGACTCTGCCTGTCCCTGCACAGGCTGCTACCTGCCCAGCAACCCTGAGGCCATTGTTCTAGACATCGACTACAAGTCCGGGACGCCGATGCAGAGGTGAGACTCCACCTGTCCCAACCCCACAGGTTTCTTACCTGAGGGTTTTACTGGCTGCATCCCTGCCACATTGTTTTTGTTTTTCAGTGCTGCAAAAGCCCCATATCTGGCTAAATTTAAGGTGAAGCGATGTGGAGTTAGTGAACTTGAAAAAGAAGGTCAGTGGAGAATTCTGATTTCATTTAGGATCTCAGTGCTTCTTCCTTGCTGATGTCAGTTTCTTTTGACAATTTAGTTTATCACCAGCTCCCTGTAAAAAATGGTGTCTATCTGTCCGTTCCCCCTCTCTGTCTGAGCCCTCATTCGGGGACCACACGGAGCTTAAGTGCAGTGACAGCTGGGCCACCCTTGAGGCCTGTCCACCCCAGTCAGCTGGCTTCTCCGGGAGGCCCCGTCTTGAGGCCGAGTGGCTTCAGGCCTCTGCAGGGTGTGTCAGCGGCTTGGGCTGCCATACAAATAACCACAGACGGGGAGGCTTAAACAGCAGACCCGTATTATCTCACAGTTCTGGAAGCTGGAGTGTGATCTCAAGGTGTCGTCAGGGCCGCTCTCATTCATATGGCTCTGGGGCTGATCCTTCCTTGCCTCTTCTAGCATCTGGTGGTGTTGCTACAACCCTTGGCTTGTAGGTGCATCACTCTGATCTCTGCCCCTGTGTGTCTGTGTCCACATTCCCCCCTTAGAAGGACACCATCATTGGCTTAGGGCCCATGCTAATCCAGTATGACCTCATCTTGAGTTGATTACACCTATAAAGACCCTATTTCCAAATAAGGTCATTTCTAGGCTTTGGTGAGCATGAATTTTGAGGGGACATTCTTCAACCCAGAACAGAGAGTATGGCCAGCTGCACAGATGGGCTGTTGGCCTGTGCAGAGACACGCCTTCTGTGGCTGTGTCCACATGCTGGCCCCTGAGCCCCCCGGGCTTCCCAGTGTGCAGACACCCTCACTTGCAGCTTGCAGTGCCCAGCCCTGACCCTGGTGCACCTGGGTCCTCACTGCAGATGATGTGGGGCTCTGTTTTTAGTTGCATTTAAGCTTAAATGTTCTATGGAAAGACCCCTGGCCCTGGGATTCCACCTGCTGCCCCAAGGTGTTTCTTGGGCCCTGCTGGGCCCCTTGTGGCATCCTTGGGGCTTTGTGATTCCCAAGGTTCCTTCCAGGCACACAAGCAGGGCTCACCCCCAGCACCCTCAGAGGGCTTCTCGCTGCCCTGGGGCTATAGGTGGCCTCTCCCCACCACACAGGTCTGCGGTGCCGATCAGACTCTGAGGATGAATGCGCCGCGCAGGAGGCTGACTCCCAGAAGATCTCCTGGCAGGCCGCCATCTTCAAAGTGGGAGACGACTGCCGGCAGGTAGCAGGGCCAACCTGGGGCAGGCCCACCTCTCCGTAAGGATACAGGCACGCTAGAGTCCAACCTCACGTGCAGAAGCACAGATCTTTGCCTTCCCCCATTTGGTTCAGATACCACAGAGTAAACGAGGGCTTCTGCAAAACCCAGAGTCGTCTTCTGGCCCCTGCTGCTGCCACAGGGCACTGCTGAGGTGGGGGGAGCAGGTGCCCAGTCTTGCATCCCGCCAGCTAGTGCAGCCTCATGATCAGTCCAGGGCCTGGCCGTCCTAAGGGCCTGAGCCCAGCCCCGGGTGTTGAGTGAGGTGAGGCTCTCCAGACTCCTGCTCAGCTGTGGCCTCCCTGCCTTGTTCTATCACCAACCATTCAGCTTCTGCCCCATGTGAGCCAGGAGGGCTGCTGGGAGTCAGGTGGGCCAGGGGCACGGAGGCCGACCAGTCCCATCCTGTTCCCCCTTCGTAGGACATGCTGGCTCTGCAGATCATCAACCTCTTCAAGAACATCTTCCAGCTGGTCGGCCTGGACCTATTCGTTTTTCCTTACCGCGTGGTGGCCACTGCCCCTGGGGTAAGTTCCCTGAGCAGGAGCCTGGCTGGGAACCCCTTGAGGCCTCCCCAACAGGCCTGGGACTCACCCTTCCTCCCTAGTGCGGAGTGATCGAGTGCATCCCTGACTGCACCTCTCGAGACCAGCTGGGCCGCCAGACGGACTTCGGCATGTACGACTACTTCACGCGCCAGTACGGGGATGAGTCCACCCTGGCCTTCCAGCAGGTAGCCCCAGAGTTGTGCACACTCTGTCCTACCCGTGCCCCATCCCTTCCCTGCTCTTCTGAGTCCTCCTAGAGGAGAAAACCAGGTCCACCTGTAAGCTGCTTTGGGAGTCAAAGGAACCTAGAGCTAGGCTCCCCAGGAGAAAGTTAAGCCCTAGGGTGGGAGAAAGGGCCTGCCGCCCCCACAGCCCCAGATGCAGCCCTGTTACTGCTGCTTCCCAGGTCTGGCTGGCTGAGCTAGCTGGCTTGGGCTTTGCCTTTAAGGGGGACACAGAGCTGGGGAGGGCACCCACAGGCCTGGGGCTGTTGTAAGCCCAGGGCCCTCTCTGCACAGGCCCGCTACAACTTCATCCGCAGCATGGCCGCCTACAGCCTCCTGCTGTTCCTGCTGCAGATCAAGGACAGACACAACGGCAACATCATGCTGGACAAGAAGGGCCACATCATCCACATCGGTCAGCCAGCCTCAGCACCACCCTCTCCTCCCTTCACCCCCCGGCAAGCAGGGGAGGATAGGGGTCCCCACCCTACAGAGGGGAGCAGGCATGGGGCTGCCAGCCAGGAGTATCAGGGGGAGCATCTGAATCCAGCTCTGAGGCCCAGGTTGTCCCCACCAAGCCATCCTGCTGTGGAGGGTGTCTGACCCCAGAAAGCTGGGGACGAGAGTGGCAGCCAGGACTGTGGGTCCGAAGCTGGAGCTGGGCAGAGCTGGGCTGCTCCAGGCTGGGTACCAGCCTCACTCTGCTCCGGCCTGGTTCCCACCTACCCTTCCTCTTCCTCTGCCTGCTGTCCCCGAGGTCCCCAAGGATACCCTGCCTGCCCGTGGGGTGTAGAAGATGCTGGTGTCACCAGTCCTTTTCCACTGCTCAAGACAGACTGCCCAGCCAGGTTCCTACCCCAGCCTCAGACAGCTCTTTGGGATTTTGCAGACTTTGGCTTCATGTTCGAAAGTTCACCGGGCGGCAACCTGGGCTGGGAACCAGACATCAAGCTGACGGACGAGATGGTGATGATCATGGGAGGCAAGATGGAGGCCACCCCCTTCAAGTGGTTCATGGAAATGTGTGTCCGTGGCTACCTGGCCGTGCGGTGAGCCAGGGCAGGGGCAGGGGTGGGGATGTGTTCTCACATCCCCTTTAGGATGAAGAGAACCAGGTTCAGAGAGAGGGAGGGAGGTACCCATGGCCTAGGCCTGGCCTTCTAGTTGCCCCTCTCTGCCCACACACGCCTGCGACTTCTTGCCCTGGGAGTCAGAGCCCAGCCACGTGCTACAGGCCTCATCTTGCTAATGCCCTCAGCCATAGGCTCCCCCTTCTGGGCACCTGTCCACCCTTTCATCAAAGCCTGAGCACCCACCACCCCCGGGGCTGCACACTGGAGACTGGCGTTGTCCTGGGTTCACATACAGTGTCCCTCGGCCAATGCCACACACCAGTGTGTGTTGATCCCTGGATTCTGACCCAGATCAGTCCCCACCTCCTCGGTCCCCATTGCCCTGTGGGAAAAAGAGGGTCAGGGCATCTGTGCTTCCCTACCCCGGTGCAGAAACCACGGCTGGCAGCCTGGGGTGCGGGGGGGACCAGCGCAAGACCACTCAGCCCATGTAGGGTTCGTGAGAGCAACCCTGGCCTGGGGGGTGCAGAAGCTGAGGGGCAGCAGGTGGTGTGAAGAGGGCTGCCACGGGGGGACCTGGAAGGTGTGACTGGGAGGTGGCTGGGAACCCATGCATGAGGCTGTTGGGCAACAGCCAGGCCACAGGACTGTGCCGAGGGCTACCCACCCAGGGTGGCCTCTGTCCACCACCCCTCCCATCTCTTCCCAGGCCCTACATGGATGCAGTTGTCTCTCTGGTCACTCTCATGTTGGACACGGGCCTGCCCTGTTTCCGCGGCCAGACAATCAAGCTTTTGAAGTAAGTTTCTTGGCAGACACACAGGCCACTTGGGGTACAGGTGTTCATTAGCTGAGGCTCCACCAAGACAGGAACTTTCTGTGCAGTTGTAACTGTGATTGTCATCTCCTCAGAACCCCAGAGCAGAGAGGGTTCCTGGTGAGACTCTACCAGACCATGACTGGGAGGTGCCCCGGCTTCTACCAGCCATGCTGAGGATGCACCCTCTGGTTTCTCAAGGGTGCCTCACAGCCCCTGCCTCTGGGCCCTGACCCCCAGGCTGCAGCAGCTTAGCTCCCCAGTGCTTAGCCCTGCCCCGGCCACGGGGCACTCAGGTCCAGGTGATGCTGGGAAGAGGACAGGCCCACAGCAGCCAGGCTTGACTTTCCCAGCACTGTCCCTGTCTTTCAACACATTGCCCTGGGAGTACATTTCCAGGGCATGGCCCTCTGCTGGACAGGTGGTCCAGTCCACAGACCACCACCACGCTGGGCGGGGGCAGCCTCAGGCAGGACCACGGGCGTGGGAGGGAGTGGCAGCAGCCCTGACACGGTCTCTCTCCAGGCACAGGTTTAGCCCCAACATGACCGAGCGCGAGGCTGCGAACTTCATCATGAAGGTCATCCAGAGCTGCTTCCTCAGCAACAGGCAAGTCCCCTCACCCCCTGCCCGGACCAGGTCACCAGGATGCTGCTGTCCCCAAGCTGCTCCTCTCATGGGAGACCGTTGGTCACTTGAGCCCTGGTGGGAATTCTTGAGGAGCAGTGGGTGCTTGTTTAGAGGGGAACACCTGGCAGAGGCCTGGAGCTGGACAGTGAGGCTGCCTGGGGCTGAGAACAGTGGGGCACAGGCCGCAGGGAGCATAAGCGAGCTTGGGACCAGAAGGGAGCTCCCTTGGAAGGGCTTAGGAAGTTGCCCCCGCCCTCCTCCCTGTGCCTTCCTGGGGCTGCTGTGTGGGCAGTGTCTGGGGGGCAGCCAGTCAGTCTCCGTGCGGTAGGAAGAAAGGGTGGAGGCAGGAGGCCCTGAGAAGAGCTGGTTCAGAGTCTAAAGGCGGAGCCCCAGGCCTGCGGGCTCCCGTAGGGTATGAAAGTCAAGAGGTGGTGGCTTTGAGGTTTCCAGCCTGAACAACAGGAGGGCAGCACTTCCAGTAGGTGTGTGAGGGAACAGCTCTGAGAGTCTGGAAGCCGCCATGTGGGGGCACCGAAGACATGGGGCTGGGCAAGGCCTGGGGGGAGGGGCAGCCTGGGCTGTGCCATAGGACGTGCCACATCCATACCAGGAGGGGCCAGGGGCGTGGCCACCTGCTCTGGGAACTGCTGGATGAGCCTGAGAGGAAGCCCAAGTACCCACCGCAGGTGCCCAAGAGGTCTAGTGACCTAACGGGCAGTGGGAGAAAAAAAGGGCGGGAACCGCGAGGGTCAGGCACAGAGAGCCCAGACAAATGGAGGAGAAGCACAAGGCTGCGAGAGGGTTCGGGGGCAGGATGAGGAGAGTCTCTACTGACGTGTGCTGAGGGCAAGGGGCCTGGGAGTATGGAGAGGGAGGAGGGCTGCACAGACCCCCGCTGGGTGTGACAGGCCAAGGGGCCAGAGGGGCACCTGGTAGAGTGGCGGCTCCTGCAGCCAAGAAGGGGTTTGGCTGAGGAGTGTGAGTTGGCCTCAGAGGCCTCGGAGTTGGAGCAGGAGATGTGGTCTCTGGGCAGCCATGGGGTGGGGGGATGAGCGGGTGGGGCGGGACCCCAGTCCCAGCAGGCCCTCACAGCCTCCCTCATCCTCACCCTCCAGGAGCCGGACCTACGACATGATCCAGTACTATCAGAATGACATCCCCTACTGAGGAGGGCAGCCCAAAGCCCAGAGTCCTCCGCCCCGTGTGCCCTCAAGCCACTCTGCAATCACAAAGCCACGTGCCCACCCCCACCCCACCGCTTCACCCAGTGGAGTTGTTTCATAGGAGAAAAGAACTGCAGCCCTCAGAGCCTGGCAGTCGCTCCTTCCTCAGGTGCGGCCCACGGTGGCGTGGCTTTAGTGATGCCACAGACTGAGACGACAATCATCGATGGTGCTGTCTATGCACAGGTGTGAATCCTCTGTTTGCACTGGACACATTCCCAACCTATCTTATTTCATAGGTACGTGAAGTATTTTCTTGTGTATTAAAAAAAATTATATTCAACCTGAGGTTTAACCATCATAGACAAAATAAAAACCCCAAACAGTGCTGTGCTGGAATTTGACTGTCAGGTTTAGTGTCCAGTCCTAAGTGCCAGCTGAGGGGCAATTCCTGGCTGTGCCTCTGGAGAGGGGCCTAGTGTTGCCTGTACTCGTGAGCTGGGGCCAGGTGCACGGGTTAGGGCTTAACAGGCTTCACGCAAACACCACGTCGCATGTTGCGCCAGAAATAGCACTGTCTCCCCTGAGCACTCTGCCCACTCCAAAGCTGCCTCCCTCGGGGCTGTCTGGCCAGAGCTGTCCATAGCTGTCCTCAGCGCCTTGCCTCTGCTCCAGTCTCTTCCATGCTGGGCTCCCTCTCGTTCAAGGCCAGGTGCTGTGCTCTGGACTCCAAAATCCTTGCGTGACTAGTCCCAGCAGCCACCTACTCCCCCACACCAAGGCCTTCTAATTAGCGTAAGCAGTTAGGACATACAGACCCAAAACAAGAAAAGACTGCAAAGGATCAGTTAAACAGCAGGTAAGATGAAAGTGAAGAGAAAACTGATCATCGGAAAAACAGAACAATGAAATCACCAAAAATGGAGCAGAAAGAAAGGGAACATTAAATGAGCTCCAGCCAACTCCTAACAGGATCTCCAGAGTGGGCAAAACACACAGAGAGCTTCAGGAAGCACAGGGGAGTCCTGAGCAGTTAAATGAAAATATAAATAGGCCAATGTGTGAGTTAAAAGGAGTTTTTATAAAAGTATTAAATTAATCCCGAAGACGTCAGGAAAGGAGGGACAGAAGAACAACAGGTGGGACAAAGAAATGGTGCAGTTACAAGATATCCATCCACCCACGCCAGTGTTACATTAAACTGAACTCATCACTCCAACTGAAAGTCAGGGATTACAAGCATGGATTAAAAGAGCGAGACCCAATTCTATGCTGACTATAAGCAATGCACTTTAAATATAAAGACACAGACCTAAGTTGACAGTAAACAGATGAAAAGGGACTTACCATAATCATGTGTGTGAGTTTTATGAAGAAAAATTCAGCAATCATAGCTGGAGGTTTTAACGCCCCCCTTGAGCAGTTGACAGAAGAACCGGCAAGAAAGTATGCACGGGAGACCTGAACAAGCTTCTCACCCGCCTGGACTGCTGGGCATTTATAAAACACTCGGCCAACAGCAGCAATGCGCTTCTCCACATTCACCACTGCAGACTGCGTGCTGGGCCACAAAACAAGGCTCAACAAATTTTATAAGATTAGAGTTGAAGTATGTTCACCAGCCAGATAGCTGGAAAAAATTTAAAACAGTACAACTAAAATACTAGACAAAGATAGCACATAGGATCAGAATGATCAGTGTTAGAATGTTTTAAGGTAGTGTTTGAGGAGGATGACAGAGGTGAGCTGGTAGTAGGGATACCAGAATGTAGAGTGACTTCCAGAACAATCAAACAGAACATGGACAGTACATAGAAAAATCAGGATTGACACATTATAAAATGGTAGAAATAAATTCAGACATAGTAGAAATAATTTCAAATCACAATATTTGAAAGTAGCTTGTGCAATTGGCAAAGAAATAACGTTAATCAAATGTCATGTACAAGATTCTTACAATTTGGCAAATTACAGATCCTAAAAAGCTGAACATGCTCCTCACAGTGATGGAGAGTGGGGATCTAAACCCATGAGCTGATAAAGAATCTTCGGAGGTGAAAATCCAGGCAAGCACCTATTTTGATGACATGGGAGACAGAAGACAAACCCAAGAGCCTCATCCCTTTGAGGAGGTCATTAGGGGACCTTGTCTACACACAGGAGAGTACACTAGACATAAGGCAGGTATGAAAGACCAGGAACCTCCTTAGCCTGTATACCAGAAAACCTACAGGGAACATCGTGCTTAAAGGTAAAATACTGGCAGCTGTAGGCTGGGCGTGGTGGCTCACACCTGTAATCCAGGAACTTTGGGAGGCCAAGGTAGGAGGATCATTTGAGCCCAGGAATTTGAGGTTATATTTGGCACCACTGCATTCTAGCCTGGATAACAGAGCAAGACTCTCTCTCAAAAAAAGAAAGCTATGCCTCCTAATTGAGGAATAAGGTGGAGATGTGATTGCCATCACCACCTGTGGGTCAGCATTGTACTGGGAGCCCTAGCCAGTTCAGTCAGGCGATAAAAAGAAAGAGTTTAGGAATTCGAAAAGGAGAAATAAAAGTAATTCAGATGTGGCATTTGTGTACATAAAAATCCAAATGTAGCCAAGGGCAGTGGTGCACACCTATAGTGCCAGCTACTTGGGAGGATGAGGCTGGGAGTTCAAGGCTGCAGTGCATAATGATTGTGCCTATAAATAGCTGCACCCCAGCCCGGGCAACACAGACCCCATCTGTTTAAAAAAAAAAACAAAACACCACCAAACTTACAATCTATAGTCAAGGTTATAGAATACAAGGCAATATAAAAAATCAATTTTTTGTGTGTGTAATTTATATCCAAAAACTTCAAATACCAAGAAATGAGTATGATGAAAGGTTTGTGAGAAAAACTGAAGACTACAAATGTTGAGAGAAAGACCTAGAGTAACATACCATGTTCATGACTGGAAGATTCAACATTATACACATTCATTCTCTCCAAATTGACCTGCAGTTTCACTGCAAATGCCATTCAAAAATCCCAGTAAGTTCTGTAGTGGAAATTGGCAAGACGATTCTAAAATGTACATGGGTATACAAAAGGCAAAACAGCAGTTTCAATTTCTAAGAACAATAAACCCTGGGCCGGGCACAGTGGCTCACGCCTACAATCCTAGCACTGGGAGGCCGAGGCGGGAGGATCATTTGAGCTCAAGAGTTCGAGACCAGCCTGAGCAAGAGCGAAACCCCATCTCTACTAAAAATAGAAAGAAAATTAGCAGGACAACTAAAAAATATATAGAAAAAATTAGCCGGGCATGGTGGCACGTGACTGTAGTCCCAGCTACTCGGGATGCTGAGGCAGGAGGATCGCTTGAGCCCAGGAGTTTGAGGTTGCTGTGAGCTAGGCTGACACCATGGCACTCTAGCCCGGGCAACAGAGTTGAGACTCTGTCTCAAAAAAAAAAAAAGTAAACCCTGGATAGCACGTCTCAGTATTAAGCTGCAGTATTAAGGCTGTGTGGCATATGTTGGTACACAGAAAGACAATGTGAGAAAAGTCCAGGAACAAAATATACTCACACATACACAGTGACACTGCAGTGCAGATGGGGAAAGGTGGTCTCTCTCTTTTTTTTTTAAAGAGACAAGGTGTCACTCTGTCACCCAGGCTGAAGTGCAATGGCGTGATCATAGCTCACTGCAACCTCAGACTTGGCTCAAGCGAGCCTCCTGCCTCATTGTCCTGAGTAGCTGGGACTATAGGCAAATGCCACCACATCCAGGTAATTTTTCTATTTTTGTAGAAACCTGGTTTCACTATGTTGCTCAGGCTGGTCTTGAACTCCTGGGCTCAAGAGATCCTCCCACCTCAGCCACCCAAAGTGCTAGCGCATGCCACTGCACCCAGCCAGTCCTTTTAATAATGGTGTTGTGTCAATTAGATATCTGTACGGGAAGGAAAAAAAAAAACCTTAACCTTGACCCCTTACTTCACATAAGACACACAAAAAAATTTTTTTGCGGAGGGAAGAGGTTGGTAACTAAACTTATTCATGCAGCTATTTATGAAAAATGACCGTGCAAGAGGCCCAATCATCTAGGTTAGATCAGACACTATATTAGTGTCTACACTAAATCTATTCTGAATAACGTTCGACTAGTTTTAATTCAGATTGTTTTATCAGGGACATTCTCTCACGACCCTGGTTAATCACAAACACATTTTTGTGCAGTAGTCTCTCCTGTTACTTGTGGTATCCCATTCCCCACTTCTCGGCTTGAGCATCTGGACTTCCAAATCACATTAAAACTAAATATTCCATGATTTGGTTAGTAACCACTTATGTTAATGCCTGGCATTCTTCCCCCCCCCCCGCCCACTTTTTGAGACAGAGTCTCACTCTATTGCCCAGGGTAAGATGCAGTGGCGTCAGCCTAGCTCACTGCAACCTCAAAACTCCTGGGCTCAAGCAATCCTCCTGCCTCAGCCTCCTGAGTAGCTGGAAGTAAAGGTGCGTGCCACCACACCTGGCTAATTTTTTCTATTTTTAGTAGAGACGGGGTCTCGCTCTTGCTCAGGCTGGTCTTGAACTCCTGAGCTCAAGGGATCCTCATGCCTCGGCCTCCCAGAGTGCTAGGATTACAGGCATGAGCCACTGTGCCTAACCTAATGCTTGGCATTCTTTCCTCTCAGTAATTCCTGTCTTTCCATGTTGCCCTCACCTACCTTAATCTGGAAATACATAGTACCCTGGATAGAGCGTGCCAAGTGCTCCGTACCTTATTTTTGTAAATCAGCTGCCAAACTGAATCATCATTTCTTTATAAAGACCTTACTAAGGATTTTTTCACAAGTCACAATAAAATTTCTCTCAGTTTTAATTATAATTCCAGGTGGGCTATAGAGCTATTTGTTAAAGGTAAAACAATAAGACTTTTAGAAGAAAATACAGAAGACAATGTCTTCATGACCTTTGGGTACACAAAGACTTCTTAAATGGGACCACTAATCATAAAGGGAAAAAACTTAATTTTGACTATGAAGAAGCATGCTACAGACTTGGGAAGATATTTGCAGTATGTGTATCTGTTCAAAGGATGTAGATCCAGAATAAATACATTAAGAAAAATCAGTAAGAGATAATTGAATAGAAAAATGAGCATATGACTTAAACAGGCATTTCACAAGAGATTATTCAAATAACCAAAAAACATATGAAAGGGGGTTCAACTTCCTTAGTCATCAGGGAAGTGCAAATTAAAGCCACAATGTGGCCCTGTGCAGTGGCTCACACATGTAATCCCAACATTTGGAGAGGCTGAGGCAAAAGGATTGCTTGAGCCCAGGAGTTCGAGACCAGCCTGGGCAACATAGAGAGACCCTGTATCTGCAAAACATTTAAAAGTAAGCCAGGCATGGTGGCACATGCCTGTAGTCCTAGCTACTCGGGAGGCTATGGCAGGAGGATTGAAAAGTTTTAAGTTTGCAGTGAGCTATGATTGTGCCAGTGTACCCCAGCCTGGGTGACAGAGCAAGACCCCACGTCTCTTAAATAATGTAATAGCAACTCACCAACCTACAAGTCTGAATTTTTAAAAGATGATACCAAGTGTTGGGAGCATGTAGAGCAACTGGAACTCCCATAAGCTGCTAGTGGAAGTGGAAGTTGGTCCACCCGCTTTGGAAAACTGAAGTGGCTACTAAAGCTGCACATTTCGTACTCTGTGATCCAGCAGTTCCACTCCTAGATATGTATCCAGCAGAAATACAAACGTATGTGCACCAAAAGGCATGAACAAGAATGTAGCACCCAAAAATTGTAAATGACCCAAACAGTCTTCAATAAAAGATAAATAATTATGGTTATTTACACAGTAGAACACAATGCAATAATAAAAATAAATGAACAACTGCAACAGACAGGATGGATTACACTGACAATGTTTGGCAAAAGAAGCCAGACATGAAAAGATACATCCCGTATGAGTCCATCTGCCATTCAAGAACAGGCAAAATTATTTGCTGGTATTAGAAGTCAGGGCACTAATTGCTTTTGAGGGAGTAGGGAGCATGAGGGAGGATTCTGAGGTGCTGGTAACATTCTGTTTCTTGATCTGAGCGGTAGTTCTACAGGGGTGTTCCCTTTACGAAAATTCACTAGTGATTCATACAATTTTCTGTGACAAACAACAAAAAAAATGTTGAAGTAAAATTTTTTCCATCATAAAACCCAGATGGGTTTAAACCGTGGAAGAAGCAATGCCACCCTCTCACACAGAATAGCCAGCATAGCCCTGACATTAAATGAAGGACATTCCAAAAAGAAAATTATAAAGCAGTATCTCTCTTAGGAACATAGTTACAAAAATCCTTAACACAGCATTAGCAAATTGAACATACTGTATAAGAAGGAAAATGTGTCATGACCGAATGGGGTTAACAAGGCATACCAAAAGGCAAAAGCTGCGCTTGAAGACACAGAGCAAGCACTGGCACCAGAGTCAGATTGGCAGGAATGATGGAGTCATCCGCCAGGGAATTTAAAACAACCATGACGAAGGTGCTGAGGGCTGTCATAGATAAAGTACATAGCAGGCTGTAACAGATGGGCGAGGTAAGCAGAGATATGGAAATCCTAAGAACAGAAACGTAACAGAAATGGAGAATGCTTTTGATGGGCTTATTAGAAGACTGGACATGGCTGAGGAAAGAATCTCTGAGCTTGAGGATATTGTAATAGAAACTGCTGAAACTGAAAACAAACACTGGGGGGAAAAGTAGAACACAATATCCAAGAACTGTCAGACAATTACAGACTGTAATATGCTCATAATGGGGACACCAGAAGAAGAATAAAGACACAAAGGAACAAAAGCAATATTGGACGCAATAATGACTGAGAATTTTCCCAAATTAATGTCAGACACCAAGGCACAGAGAACACCAAGTAAGATAAATGCCAAAAAGACTACACCTGTGCCTATCATATTCAAACTGAGGAAACGAAAGAAAAAAATCTTAAGCCAGAGGGACAAAAAAACACCTTTCCTATAGAGGAGCAAAAAAAAAGAATTATATCCAACTTCTCTTCAACAACCATGCAAGCAAGAGAGTAGAGTGAAATATTTAAATTGTTGACAGGAAAGAAAAAAAAAAACCCTGCCAACCTGGAATTCAGTATCCTGCAAAACGATGATTCAAAAGTGAAGGACAGGCCAGCAAGGAGGCTCACACCTGTAATCCTAGCACTCTGGGAGGCCAAGGAGGGAGGATCACTTGAGGTCAGGAGTTTAAGACCAGACTGAGCAAGAGTGAGACCCTGTCTCTGCTAAAAATAGAAGAAACTTAGTGACTACTCAGGAGGCTGAGGCAGGACAATCACTTGAGCCCAGGAGTTTGAGGCTGCAGTGAGCTATGATGACACTACTGCATTCTAGCCTGGGCAATAGAGCAAGACAACTGAGGGAATTTATCAACAATATACCTGTCTTGCAAGAAATGTCAAAAGTAGGGCCAGGCATGGTGGCTCACACCTGTAATCCTAGCACTCTGGGAGGCAGAGGTGGGTGGATCATTTGAGCTCAGGAGTTCAAGACCAGCCTGAACAAGAGCGAGACCCCGTCTCTACTAAAAACATAAAAAGAAATTAGCTGGACAACTAAAAATACATAGAAAAAAATTAGCCGGGCATGGTGGTGCATGCCTGTAGTCCCAGCTACTCGGGAGGCTGAGGCAGTGGGATCGCTTGAGCCCAGGAGTTTGAGGTTGCTGTGAGCTAGGCTGACGCCATGGCACTCTAGCCTGGGCAACAGAGTGAGACTCTGCCTCCAAAAAAAAAAAAAAAGTCAAAAATAGATCTTTAGAGAGAGAAAATGCTATAGGTCAGAAGCTCAGACTACATTTTTTAAAAAAAGGAAGAACATTAGAAAATGAGTGAAGGTAATATAAAAAACTTTTTTCTTATTGATCTAAAACAGTTCGATCAAAATAGTAATAGCTACAATGTATTCAAGCATAACTTGTGTATAAGTGAAATGAATGACAGCAGTGATAAAAGGGACGAGAAGGATGGAGTAGAATTATTTTATTATCAGACACCTGATACCCGTGAAGCAGTAGAGTGTCATTTGAAAGTGGACTTGAATTCGTTGTGTGTATTGCAAACTTGAGGGCAATCACTTAAAAAGGTGTTTTTAAAAAGTGTAACTGATATGCTAAGGAAAGAAGATGGAATACTATAAAATGTTCAATTAAAGGAATGAAAGGCAGAAAAAAGAGTGGAAGACAAAAATACGAACAAAGAACAAGAGCAAAAAACAGTAACAAATATGATAAAATCCAGCCATACCAATAATCACTTTAAACATCAATGGTCTAAAATATATCAGTTAAAAATATTTAGAAGAAAATATGAGAATGTCCTTATGATTTCAAGCAAGAATGGATTTTTTTAGGACACAAAGCACATTTCTTAAGTTTGATGAAATTTTATACACAAGACTCCATAAGCAAATTTCACCAGACAAAAAAACTTAAAGAACGCCTACGAATCAGTAAGAAAACAAATGTTTCAAGGCCATAGCAATCCCATGTTTATGTGCACGAGGAAATACACCCAACAATTTCACTACCCAAAGACTCGGTAGAGCAGTTATTTGTAGCAGAGAAAATGAAACCCAAGATTCATTTCCACGAAGCAGAACTTTTCACATAAATAAAATGCGCAATGCCAGCATCTCGCGCCCAGCCGCAGAGAGAGCAAAGCGGACCACAGGGAGGAACGTCCGCAGCACGCGCCGGGACGGGGACCCACAGACAGGGAGGTCAGGACGCTGCGGGGCCACAAGAGTCACAGACCCCCACGAAGGAAACCTCCCCGGCCGACGCCCCCCCGCCCAAGGCTCGGCTACCCCGCCGGGAAAGACAAGTTCAGCAATCGGACGCCGACCAGCCTCGGCGCAGGCCGCTGTGCGGGGTCGGGGGCCTGGGGTGGGGGGGGGGCTCCCAAGGTTCCCTCCAGCCTGGCGCTCAAGGGCCGGTCGCTGGGCCCCGAGGGACACACAAGCCCACCCGGCCTCTCCCCTCGGCGCGCAGAAACGACACGGAGACAAGAGTGCGGGCGGCCGCGGCCGGCATGATGCTCAGGCGGGCAGCAGCCCGCGTGCGCGCAGCTCGAGCAGCGGGGACAGCGTGTAGCGCAGGCGGCGGAGTGCGGCGTCCGAGCCTAGGCGCGCGAGCTCCCGGCGGACGGCGTCGGGATGCCGCAGCAGCACGCAGAGCAGCGCCAGCGCCAGGAAGCCGAGCGGGAACAGCAGCAGCGCCCGCAGCGTACCCCGCGCCCACAGCCTGCAGACGGACGGATGGACGGACGGTGGGCGGCGGGAGGGCACCGGGGAAACCGCTGCCCGCGCCCGCCGACCGGCTCACCAGAAGCCCCTGGAGCCCGCGCCGCCGAACAGCCGTTTCTCCTGCGGGCAGAGGGAGCGGCGTCCAGCTCCGCGCCAGGAGGGGCGCGGGCGGTAGTCGCGGGGCCAGTCCCCGTGGAGCATGGGCTCCCCGTGGGGGCCGGGTCCCGGGGGGCGGGTCCCGGCTCCAGCCCGCCCACCCGGGCCCGCACTCACACAGTCCGCCCTGGCCACCTCCTCCATGAGCGAGCCCGCGCAGTCCTGCACCCAGCGAGGCCGCGAGTCACACCTGCGGGGGCGCACACGCAGGTGGGCGATCTGCCCGGCCCCGTCGCCCCAGCGCACCCAGCTGTCCCAGCCGCCTTACGGTTCCAGGCCGCCCCGCGAGGCGTCCAGCGCAGCCGCCGCCTCCATCACCTTCCCTTGCAGCTCCTGGAGCGGGTGGAAGCGAGGCCTCAGGGCGGAAGTCCGGCCGCCGCCGGTCTGGGGGTCGGGGGGGGGACGCTCTCAGGGCGCAGGGGCCGCACCTGCAGGACTCCGCTCTGCTCCTGAAAGCTGGCCCAGGCCTCTTCAGTCCGCTGCTTGCCCTGGGGCGTCGGGAACCGGGTGAGACTCGGGGGGCACGTCCCTCCCCACCCACACCCGAAGCCGACCCTCCCCCTGTTGCCCTGGTTCCGCCCACACCTGCCGCAGGCTCTCGGTGTGCAGGGCGCACTTGGCCTCCACCAGCTCCAGCTGTTTCTTTGGGAGGATCCGGCGAATGTCAGGAGCCGGGCACGCCCCGCCCACGCCGCATCCAGGGCCCCGCCCCCGGTGGTCTGGCCCTGCCCTTGCCCCCGCTCCGGCCCTCGAGGCTCCGCCCCTCGGTGGTCTGACCCCGCCCACGCCTCCGCCCCGCCCGATCCCCAGGGCTCTGCTCCAGCACCTGCAGCGCCAGCAGCTGCGTCCAGAGTTGCTGCTCGGCGCTCTGCTGACTCGGCTGTTCCCCTCCGTAGTAGAAGAGCTGGGGGCGGGACTTGTGAGAGCAGGGCTTACGGGACTTTTTGGGACGGGGGGAGGGAGGGTGGTCCTGGGGGACGGAGACCAGAGCGGGACTTCCCAGAGGAGGCCAGAGACGGAGACCGTCCCGTTTCTGCGCGTACCTGACTCGACAGCTCCTCCCACTGCTCCTGCAGCTGCCGGTTGTGCTGCTCCTGCGGACGGGGCCGAGGGGGCCGTCCGGAGCTCTCCGCCGGCCCCGCCCCACCCAGGACCCACCCCGGGCCCCTCCCCGCCCCGTGCCCCGCCCCACCAGGTCCAGCTTGTGCCGCTCGGCCGCCTCCAGCAGTCCGCGCGCCCGCTCCGCGCGCTCCCGCGCCGCCGCGCTCGCCTCCCCGCGCAGAGCCCGCGCTGCCTGGCTCCGCCTCCGCTGCAGGCTGCAGAAAGAAGCCGAGGCCGCGGCGGGGCGGTGGGCGCCCGGGGTCCCGGGGTTCCGGGAAAGACCAGCCGCAGGCCCTGCGTCGGGGCCGCGGAAGCCCTCGCCGGGTTCCGGGTGGGTCGGCCGGACACTCCGCGAAGCCCCCGCCCCGCGCACCTGCGCTCGCGCTCGCGCAGGTCGTGCAGGCGCCGGGTGAGGCTCTCGCTCTCGGCCTCGAGCCCGCGCACTAGCTCCTCCAGCTCCTGCTTCCGCAGGCGGCCGTCGCGGTTGTCCTTCTGCAGCTGCAGCAGCAGCTCCTGCGTCTCGGCCATGGCTCCCGGCTCTGCCGCGACGCCCCCTCGGGGACGGCCGCGTCACAATGGGCCAGGGGCGCCCGTCCTCGGGCTCCGGGCGGGCGGGGCGGGCGGGGCATGACCACCTGGGTCCATCAGTGATGAAAATGTTGCTAAAGAGCCATCATCGGATCCATGAAAGGTTAATAAAATACTAACAACTAATCCAGGCAAACCGAGGCAAGTTTGGTCCCCCCACACTGCAGATGGCACTTGCAAACTGGCCAATGTCTCTTGTGGAGAAGACTTGAATAAATACCAGGATTGGTAAACATGTTCATGTCTTTTGACCCAATTATCCCACTCCCAGGAATTTATCCCAGGAAGCAAAGAAACGTTTTAAACCCACTATGCATTAAATGGTTTGTTGAAGTGGTTACATTAACCACAAAAAAGGAAACAATTGTAATGATTAAAATGATGTATTTGAATATTATGTGGCCTGAGTAGAGCTGTAATGTCTAGGGAAAAAGTACAGTATGGTTTAGCATTTATGCTAACTACCACTGTAAGGTACATGGGGAAGATCTGTAAAGCAAACAGGAGAAAGACAAGCCATCTCACTGTTTACTGAGACTGTAGGTAAATCTGTGCTTTTAAAATCTGCCTTTATTTGGCCAGTTTCAATTAAGAACTTGGATGCAGAACTCCAAAGTAAATTATTAGCTAACCAAATCCAAAGAGGTACCAAGAAAAAAAAAGATACATGGAAACCACACAGACTTTATTCCAAGGATTGTTCAAGATCAGAAAAATCAATGATGTTCACCACGTGGACAAAGGGGCAAGAACACCACCATTTCAACGACGCCCTTCAATGGATACAGACAAGATGATCAAGTTAAATATCTATTGATAATTTTAAAAAGCTCTCATGAAAGAGGATAGGAAAGGACTGTGTCACCTGATAAAGGCTGTGGTAAACACAAGAATAAGGGGGAAGTACGAGAAGGGTACCCTTTAAGATTTTCGGAGACAACAGCAACCCTCCTGCTGAGATCCAAGATGATGTCAGAGGGCCGTGAGGAAGCAACACGTAGGACAGCATGAAGCACGCACACACAGTTGGCTCCTACCAACCTCTTAAAGTGGCTCCCTTCCTTCCTCCTTGCCAGTAAACTCCTTAGCTCACTCCTTCGCAAGGATCCTGTTCTGGGGAGTCCGGGCCATCCTCTCCTGGCTCCAGGTGTAACAGAACAGGTCTAAGCCATCTGTGGCTGTCTTGCTTTCCTGTCGTAGGATCCTACCTGAGAAACACTAGGAGAAGTTGGCTGGGTGCTTCTGGGAGGTTTGCCTTCCTGCAAAAGGCAACACTGAGAGGAACATTGTCTTTGCTGCCTGCTAGCAATGATGCCTGTCTGTGATGTCTGTGATGCCTGGAACTGCTGTAGCCACCTGGTAACCATGAGGGACCTAAAAGAGCAAGTCAATCTTCTCTATTTTCTGTCTTATTTTGGTGGGGGGGAGGCCTCCTATAGGTTTTCCCCCAACTCTCAAGGGCCAGAACTAGGGTGCATGCTTGTTCCTGAGGCAGCCACCAGCACATGGGAAAGGAACCAAGACAGATATGGGGCAAGACGGATTTGGGAGAGGCATCCCATGACCATGTGACATATGGTGCTGGGAAAACTGGCTCATGGCTTGCACCTGTAGCCCCACCTACTCAGCAAGCTCAGGTGGGGGGATTGCTTGAGCCCAGGAGTTCAAGACCAGCCTGAGCAACATAACTCCATCTCTAAAAAAGAAAAAAAAGAAAAAAAAGAAACTCGAATACATGGGAAATCCTGGGGCCACCATGAGAACGACCAAACACCACAGGGAGGGAGGGGCAGAGGGCCTGCAGGGGCAGTCCCCAGAGTAGACCTGTAATGCCCAGCCAGAGTAAGGGCACCTTGGGCCCCTCTGTAGGATGCACTTTATGTCTACCAGAGCAGCCGGAAGTAAGACATTGGGTGACATCAAATACAAGCAATGATCGGGGATCGGGGATTCCGGCACACTGCTACCATCACCATCCATGGGCCACTTTGGGGAGCAAGTGCCTCCAATGGTGACTGGGTATGGCCACCCTCCGTGACCTTCAGTCCACTGTGGGGTATATGCCCTGAGGAGGTTTCTTATATGTTCACAAAAAGACAAATTTATAAGACCAAAGCACTGAGTGGGGACACCCTAAATACTCCACCAATGACCAGAGGAACTGAACAGTGGAATGTGACATATAAAAACAAAGGAATCCCGTAGATTCTTAAAATGAGCTGGGATCTACACAAATCAACGTGAAGAGACCCGAAAATAATGATGACAGTGAAAAATAGAAAATTACATATGCCCCATGATGACATTTATATAAGCTAAATACGTAGGGGTAAGTCCAGGTGGTTGGGAAGGACAGGGAGGAGGACGGGACTGGGACGAAGGGGGAAGGGCTGGAACAGTCAAGAGTCCTGCATGCCACCAGGAGGGGGCGCTCTGTGGGTAAGAACTCTGCAGGTGCAAAGGAGGGTTTAGGAAACTGACATAAGCATGAGTCTCCTTTCACTAATGTTGGGAAATGTAAGCAAGACTGAAGTTACTTTTGGTTACTTACAGCAGACTAACAATGACTGTAAATTGTCTGCAGTACCTGACACCAGGAAGTGCAGCCTGTATCCCCAGCCCATGAATCTGGGCTCACCCTTGTGTCTTTCTCTGACTCACAGGATGAGGCCGGAATGACCTTCTGGGCCCATGAACCTGGGCCTCAGGACCTTTGCAGTCACTCCCGCCCTCTTAAAACCCACCTTGTAACCCTCTGAGACCCACAGGAAGAGGCTACAGCCAGCACCAGCCAGCAGGCACACAAGTGAAGCCACCTCAGACCTCCCAGCCCCACGACAACCACAGCCTCACAACAGTGCCCAGACGAAGTCTGTGGAACCGCCCAGCAGAGCCCATTCGAACCCAGCCCACGTTGCCGACCCACAAAAATCAAGAACAAAAAAAATGGCTCTTGTTTCAAGCCACTAAGTTACGGGGGTGGTCTGTTATGTAGCAAAGAATTACTAGCTGTTGAGATTACTGGCAAAGGGTTACTTACTAGGTACTAGATATGCTCGTATGAATGACACTGTGTGGCGACCAGGTGACTGGGGTGGCTTTACATGGCTAATTCTTGGCATCTCCTGTGTGGGAAATCCATCCCCTAGAGGCCAAAGGTGGGGTGGGGATGGGAGTAGGGACAAGGACAGAACAGGAGAAAGGAGCTGCTGAGTTTCAGCACTCGCCTCACTAGACACAGGATTCCTGTGACCTCGTTCAATCCTTACAACCCCAAAGAGGTGGCACTTAGGTCCTCAGTTGATATAGAGGAGGGACGCAGATGGCATGTGTCCCTGAAGCTCCACTGCCACCTTGGATTCTAACCCAAAGGTTGGAGAGGTGCTGCTCACCAGGGCTGGGCCTGGGGCTTGGACGGGGTTGCAGAGCAGCCTGTGTGTGAAGCCCACACGTTAAAAGGGACGAGGCCAGGCGCGGTGGCTCAGGCCTGGAATTCCAGCACTGGGGGAGGCCGATGTGGGAGGATCACTCGAGCCAGGACTTGGACTTCCAGCCTCCAGAACTGAGACAGCAGGTGCCTGTGGTTTGTGCTGCTCTGGCCGGCAGCCCTAGGAGCTGAGCCCCCGTGTCACAGCGTGGTGTCTGTCTGTAAGGGATCCGGCACTCTGTCACATTCCAGTGGGGCTCCCTCTCCACAGGCATAGAGAGGAACAGAGGGCCTGCCTAGGCGCACGTCTTGTGGCAGGAGGCTCCAACCCCCCCGGGGTACAGAGGGTGGCTTATGGCAGGTGCCCCTGGATGAGCAACAAGGGGCAGCTTGGCACGGCCACAGCCATGGCTGCGGCGCCCACTCAGCAGGAAGGGGCCTGGGGCCCATCGCCAAGGGTTTCCATGCGGAAGATGGCGGTGGGGTCGGTTGCTTCAGGAAAACCAGTTCTCCCAGAGTGGCCCAGGAGTGGGGACTGCGGTGGGTACAGAGATGGGGAAACGGAGAGAGCCCGGGGCACATTCAGCAGGCCTGGGACGACTGGACACGGGCTGGTGTTTGCGGGACTGGCGGTTTGCCACTGGATTCCCATGTGGTCACTTCTTCCATGCTCCAGCCTTTACCCCTCCTCCATGGCCTTGGGGTGTCCCCAAGATCCCATCACACCCCACTGGGTAGGTATTGTGATGCTGACCCCTTTTTACAGACGGGAAAACCAACTGGGGCTTAGCATGACAGGTGCCCACCTGTCCCCAGCTGAGTTTCAAGAGAGGACACTGGGAGGGAGCATCTAGACATAAGGGAAGGCGACACTGGCTCAAGCTCTGGGTTTACTTTTCTGCAGCCGCCAATGGGACAGACCGTAGGTGGGGTGGCTGCGGGGGTGGGGAGAGCTGTCACAAAGCCTCTCGGTGTCCCCTCCCTTCTCGATGGCCCATATCTGTGCAGGGGTACAGCTCTGTGGAAAGCCAGGAGCTAATTCTGCCTCTCGGGAAACCTGAGCCTCTGGCGGAAGTGGGGAGAGGTGTGGGTGGCAGGAGCTTTGGGAACTGAAAGCCTCCCAGCCTCAGTGACTTCAAGCCCCACGGGAATCGCAGGGAACCCCTCTTCCCCACCCTGGGCCCAAGCCTGCTGCTGTGTCTGAGTCCTGCAGCCTTCCCGGCCTCTGTGCCTGCCCCTGGCACCTGCCTCCCCCAGCTCAGCCCGAGGCCGATTTCTGCTCTTTCTGCAGGGCTCAGATTCAACACCCTCCTCTCCGCCAGCCACTCGGGGCCAGGAGCTGCCTCCTCCCTGCACGGCGATGCCCACTTCCCACCTGCCCCTTTGGGCGACACTGGACTAACTGGGGCACAGAGAAGAAAGGGGAAGGGTCCCCTGAACAACCACCCTCACGGCCTAGAGATTTCCTAGTGTTCCGATAGTTCGAGTTGTAGTTGATCATGACTAGCCTAGTACATGTGGACCACATTGTCCCCGCCATTTATCATTTATGAATAATAGGAATTTATGAAAGTTTTCAAACATAAGAAAGCTGTTCAGGACCAGCCTGAACAACATAGTGAGATCCTGTCTCTACAAAAAAAAAAAAAATTTTTAATTAGCTGGGCATGGTGGCGCATGCCTGTAGTCCCAGCTACTTGGGAGGCTGAGGCAGGAGGATCGCTTGAGCCCAGCAGTTCGAGGCTGCAGTGAGCTATGATGACGCCGCTGCACCCTATTCCAGGCAACAGAGCGAGACCCTGTCTCTAAGACAAAAAAAGCAAGCAAGCTGAGAGGGTTTTAAAGCAAACCTCCATAAATCTACTCTACATCCCATAGTTGGCCAGGTCCCCCATTAGCCAGGGTCACTCCCTGTGTACCAGACAGGTTTGTGGCCCAGCTTGGCACTAGTGTTTATTGCAAAATGCATACCTAACATCTGATTCTGCATTTTTCTTTTTTGAGTCAGAGTCTTGCTCTGTTGCCCAGACTAGAGGGCCGTGCTATCAGCCTAGCTCACCGCAACTTCAACTCTTGGACTCAAGAGATCCTTTTGCCTCAGCCTCCCGAGTAGTTGGGACTACAGACGTGCGCCACCATGCCCAGTTAATTTTTTCTATATATTTTAGTTGTCCAGCTAATTTATTTCTATTTTTAGTAGAGACGGGGTCTCGATCTTGCTCAGGCTAGTCTCGAACTCCTGACCTTGAGCGATCGACCCCGCTCAGCCTCCCAGAATGCTAGGATTACAGGCGTGAGCCACCGCGCCTGGCCTAATTCTGCATTTATTGCAGAATCTTATGAGAACATTACATGATACAAGGAGCATAAGATATCTGTGGAATAAAAGAGAAATGAGAAAATCTATGCCCGTTTACAAACCTCAGAAGCCCCTTCCCTTTTTTTGGTATTTAAAACTTGTACTTTTTGCCCAGACACAGGGAAAGATTTAAGTAATGCTTGTGATACCGCGACAATGGAAGCGCTTCCTGTAGGAAAGGATTTGCGAGAAAGGATTACGCGGCTTTAAGCAACAACAACAAAACATTAACTTCTTAAAGAATCAAATCCACATCCCTTTGTGGTTCCAAAGCGTGATGACCGGATGCAGTGTCCCGTGTGAGACGTGCCTCCCTCAAACCTTGTGGGAGGAAAAAATAAAATAAAATTCAAAATCCCAAGTCATTTCCCATGACACGCAGCGTCCCACGGTCCTCGGGCCCTGCTTGCCCCCAACGACAGCCAAAGCCGGCCTCGTGTCTGCCTCCTACGCGAACCAGCCTCGTGCCTTGCTTCTTGTTGAGTGCTGTCCTTGTTCGTGCGCCGCTGACCCTCGCCTCTTCGGTGAAGCCTTTCCCGACCCCTTGGTTTCTGCGCCACTGTTTGACCAATTCCTGTGATTACATTTTATCCACATAGGGCCCCTATTATTCTGTTTTTTAAAAAGCTTTTTTAGATATGGGGTCTCAATATGTCACCCAGCCTGGTCTCGAACGCTTGGCCTGGCCCCACGTGACCCTCTGGCCTCCGCCTCCAGAGTAGCCGCAAAGACTGCAGGTGGGCGCCGCCATGCCTGGAGGGTCCCGACTTTAATTGTTAAATATTCAAGGACCTGAGGAGCTGTCACGATTGCTCCTTTGTGCTTATCTAGGTTTTTTTTTTCATTTATTGCTTTTATAATGAGGAAAATAAGCACAGTATTTGCAGCAGGAAGAAGAAAAGCACTGCAATATATAAGAAAGGCGAAAGTGACCCCAAATGACGGCAAGGCCCGGCCTGGCCACCTGGGTGAGGACTCACTCTGCCCACCTGTGCCCGGCACAGCTGACGCTGAGACCCAGTTGACTTCAGGACAGCAGAGCCACATCTCGGGTGGCAGTGCTACGGAAAGATGGCCACTGGGCCACCCGTCTGGCGGGCGCCCTGCCAGGGAACCCCCTGAGGCCAAGCTCGCCCTGGGGAGGGCACAGGGTGGGCCTGGGTCCTGAGGCCTCGCCCCGGGGAGGAAGGCGTCTCCCTTCCCTGCCCGGCGGGTGCGTGGCGGAGGGGCGGTCATGCGAGGGTCCCGGCTAACTCCTCTCTCCCCCTCCGCTGACAGGCCACCTCCCCCCACACCCTCCGTCTCCATGCTGGGACGTCCTGTTTTCTGTCCTCACACTTCCCTTCATCGTCCTGGAGTGAGCCTTGACCCTAACCCCGGATCCCTCCTCCCTGCTGGTCTCCCAAGCGCGGCATGGGAAGAAATTGCCGGAACGATCAGTTCTATTTCTATTTATGTTTAAATCCCACCCTTCCATGTCCAGCCGTGTATGGCGGACACACGAGTGCAACACGTGAGATACTGTAACGGTAAGAAAAGCAGACAGGAGCTTCCTGTGTGTGACACAGCTGTTCTCGGCACTTGGCATCTGTAACCAGATTCATCTCCACGCTCTGAGGGAAGGAGGGAGGAAGCCAATGTCCCCTCATGGAAGCCCCCAGGGAAGTGGTCAATTGGCAGTTTCCCTGGCCCACTCGCCACACCCTGCCAGGTGACTCACTCTCCTGACACAGTCGCCTCCGGCCTCCCGCTGTTCCTCCCGGCCCTGCCCCCTTCCTACTCCATCCTGTCACACACCCCTCCTCCAACCTGTCCCCTAGTCCTGAGGGTCCTTCTGTCACAAACTACTGCCCCACCTGTGAGTGCAGTGGTCACCTAATTGAGCCGATGTCTACAAAGCACTCAGACCATTGCCGGTTGCAGTTGGCGACACGCAAGTGCTTGCTAAGTAAGTTTAAATAAAATCCAACTTCCCAGTTCTGACCTCTTCTTAGCACCTGCAACGCCATGGCTCTGGGCTGGATTGTTCCAGAACCTGCTCAGTAGCTGCCTGCTCACAGTTCTCCCCACAGCAGCCTGGGGAGAACCATCTGCTGCCACAGGGCCTTTGCGCCAGCTCCTCCCACCACCTGGCCCCTCCTTCACTTCCTCACCCTAAGACCAGCTTCTGGGGAAGCCTTTCTCTGGTCACCCCGTCCCTGATTTTCAACTGTAACTCGGTCCCCACGGCGCTGTCTCCCTGTGCCCACTTGCTGGACACCACCCCTGGCCCCGATGTTCGTTTTCCTGCTCCCTTTCCTGCCTGCCCTGCTGAGACAGAGCTCACAGGATGGCACGTGGCACACAGCCGAGCGTGCAGTGCACGGAGGGACTCTCCACTGCAGAGATGTGGCATCCCGGCCAAGGGCACAGGCCACTGTCAGCAGGGGCTGGGATTCAACATACAGGCGGCTGTGGCCCCACAACCAACGCCCCGGCCCACTTACCAGAACACTCCACCCCAGACCCTCCGCCTCCCCGGCTCCCCCTGCAGGGACACCCTTGGACCCCTGTGCCCAACACTCGCATGCGCAAGGGGGCTACAGCCTTTTCCCCCATGGCGTGGGCTGCTCCTCAGGCCAGGCAGTCCCTCCCTCCACCTGTATCTACGCCCCCAACAGTACCCCGCCTCTCCCAGGGGACAGGAGGGGTCCAGGCCATCTCCCTCGAGATGCTCTGTGAGTGCTGGGGACTGCGAACCCCACAGCAGCCAGGCTCCGTGGGGACACATGGAAGTGAGATCGCAGGGGTTTTGTGGACAGTCCACTGGCACGAGCCGGAAGGACGGACAGGGCGGGGATCGAGGGCAGCACTGTCCGGCTTCCGGGAGGCCCACCGCCAGGCCCAGGAATGCTGCGTTGCAATTCCAAAGTGGCACTTCTGGGGACCCGCCCCCGGCTCCTGGGGTCTCCCACCGCCTGGGATGGAAGCGACCACTTCCCCATCCCCCTCGCCGCAGCCACTGCAGGCTCCTGGTAGGCACACGTGGCCAACCACCCACGTGCCTTTGCCGTGGCCTGTGGTGCCAGATGAGAAGCTGTACGCAGTGGAGGCGTCTGCCCGAGCGGCAGCTGAGGACAACGCAGCCTTCGCTAAAGGGCCAGCGCCCCGCAGTGTCTGTGCCCGCAAAAGCAAGGCCTGCAGGCGCGAGGCCGGAGCGCTGGGCCGACCGCCCCAGGCCGAGCCTGCAAGGCCGACTCCACGAGTGCTCATCAGACACGGGGACAGAGGGCTGCCAGGACTCCTGCAGGCACCGATGGCTGCACATGGCACATCGCTCTGTGCACCCTCTTACGGGCTGTGTCCCCCCACATTCCTATGTGGAAGCCCTAACCCCGGCACCTCAGAATGTGACTACGTTTGAATGTAGGGTCTTTAAAGGAGGAAGTAAGGTAAGATGAGGCCATGAGGGTGGGCCCTGATCCGCTAGGACTTGGTGTCCTTATAAGAGGAGATGAGGACACAGACAGGCACAGAGGGACGACCCTGTGAGGACTCAGGGAGGAGACGGCTGTTGGCGAGCCCAGGAGGAAGACCTCAGTAGTCAGCCCTGGGCCGGACGCAGTGGCTCATGCCTGTAATCCTAGCACTCTGGGAGGCCAAGGCGGGAGGATCGTTTGAGCTCAGGAGTTCGAGACCAGCCTGAGCAAGAGTGAGATCCCACCTCTACTAAAAAAATAGAAAGAAATTAGCTGGACAACTAAAAATATATATATAGGAAAAAATTAGCCGGGCATGGTGGCGCATGCCTGTAGTCACAGCTACTCGGGAGGCTGAGGCAGGAGGATCGCTTGAGCCTAGGAGTTGGAGGTTGCTGTGAGCTAGGCTGACGCCATGGCACTCTAGCCCGGGCAACAGAGTGAGACTCTGTCTCAAAAAAAAAGCCCTGCCCATGCCTTGATCTGGGACTTTGGGCCCCCAGAGCTGTGAGACCACGAACGTCTGTTGTTTCAGCGGCCCAGTCTGTGGCACTTTGTCTTGGCAGCCCCAGCAGACTCACATGGCCCGTCCCTGTCCCTGCCACGCCAGCTGGGTCCCTCCCCATTGCTGGCAAATCCAGCCTCCTCGCCCTCGGCCTCAAGCCAAGCTCTTTGATGTGGCTGGTGCCTGGCCCCAGCCCTCCTCTCCAACCACAGGCCAGGTGCCTGGTGTCACCAACAGGCCAGACTGTTCCCTGCCCATCCCCACCCCACACCACCAGTGCCTTGGGGACAGGGACAAGGAGCCGCTGAGTCCCTTTCCCTGGCAGCACTGACACCAACCGTGGGTGGAAGGAGGGGCAGAGGCTGCCAAGTCTGGAACCCGGCCTGGCTGTAGGAAGGCTCAATGTCATCTGCTGCTGTTTGTCACCGCTGTTGTCACTGTTGTCTACTGTCTCTCCCGCAGCACTCTAGCACCACGGCTTGCCCCATTTTTCTCCACCAACAAGCCCAGGGCTTGGCACACGGCACTCACTCAAATGTCCGGGCTGCTTCCAGAGGACCTGGATGCGTGGACTGACAGAAGCAAACAATGCTGTCTCCTGAGTGCTGGCCCCAGCCTCACCCTGGGGACACCCGCAGGAGGGGACTGGCTCTGTTACCTGTGGCTAGAAAGCAGGTGAACACGAAATAGGTTCATCCCCAAATTGCTGGGGGCAGGCATTTTCCTAGATCCACTGGTCAGTGACATCAGGAGGTGCCACCAGGCAGCCAGGCACAGGGGACAGGCGAGCTCCCCGCCGAGGCCACCCACCCGGGGCGGGGGTCTGGGCAGGACGGGCCTCCTGCATGCAGCACGGCCCCTGGCACTGGCAACGCTTCTGGCATCTCGCCTCACACCTCCTACGGGACAGCTCGGTGTGTCCCCGAGGGTGGGTGAGCCTCCTGGCGCCAAGATCTCCCCTCCCCACCTGTTGGTCTCAGTTGGAAAAGCAGAGCGGCAGGGACGGGACCTTGGCCGCCCACGCCCTGGGCCAGCTGTCTGGTCTCCCAGGAGCCTCCGGCCCTGCCTGCCACCTTCCCCAGCCCTGTCCCCACCAGCACCTCTCCTCGGTGACGTCCCCCTTCAGCGCTGGAGCTGTGGAAAGGCCAGGGGCGGCCTGTGCTGGGTGAGGCCCAGGCCCAAAGGCCACAGGATCACACACTTAAGGCTCACACGTGTCCACACGCTTATTCAGATCCTAGAAAGGTGACCAGTGCAAACGCTGGATGCTACCGAATAGCCCGGAGGAGGTGGAGGCAGCAGCCCGCAATCACCAGCAGTGACATTTTGCAGCACAACACCTGGGACCTCTGAATTACTCGGTCTGGCTTTTCCCAGGTCGCTGTGGGAAAGGCTTCCTTCCACTGGTGCCGCGTCACTTGGCGGATGTCCTCTGGGAAGGTCCTGCTGGAAAACTTCCTTGGAACATTTAGTCCTGGGGACACTTCCTCACGCACCAAGATGGAAACAGCCCCCAATTTCACTCCCCCAACCTTGGCTTTTTTTGCCTCCCCAGTCCTTATGGGAGCTGGGGAGGGGACACCAGGGAACGCAGAGCCAGATCAGACGCTCGTCACGACTCGTGGCCCCACAGGAAACGCAGCAGCTTCTTACTACCCCTGCTCCTTTTCGGCGTCACTCTCCACCACACGAAAGTCCTTTACTGCAATCCACCTCCAATGGCTTTTGGAAAAATGCAGTACTTTGTCTTAGAGATGGAGCTCGCTCTGTCGCCCAGACAAGAGCGCATTGGCTATTCACAGCAATCACTGCGCCCTGCAGCCTCAGCTGCCGTCCTCAGGCTCCGCAGTAGCAGGGACCACAGGTGCGCCACCACGCCCGGCTGGGAAGAGGCATGTTCTGAACAAGCTATGATTGCACCACTGCACTCCAGCCGGGTGACAGAGCAAGACCCTCTCTCGGGGAGAAAAAGAAATAAGACACATTACTCGGAAACGATACCACCTACAACTCCACACGTGGTGCTCATCTGTAAGCATGGAACTACTCCCTAGCCCAGTCCGGCCCGCAGTCTTTCCCTCACCTTTCTTCCTTACGCAGTGTTCAAACCTCCAATGCTAAAAAGCACTGGTCTGGCTTAACGAAGCCTCGGCCCCCTCTGTCCCATTACGCAAGGACAAGTGTGATGAACAGCACACATCTTAGGTGCCATGTGTTTGGTTCTGAGCAGCTTTGAGGGTCTCATTCGTAAATATGAACAAATTGCCAACACCATCAAATGTTTAAGAAAAGACTTAAAAATTATAGAAAAAGATGAAAGCAAACTGTAAAGAGGGATCTAAAAGGGAACTACTGTAGATATCATGCAAGGAACAGAAGAAAATGTCAAAAAGTATTTCCTGGCCGGGCACAGTGGCTCACGCCTGTAATCCTAGCACTCTGGGAGACCGAGGCGGGCGGATTGTTTGAGCTCAGGAGTTCGAGACCAGCCTGAGCAAGAGCGAGACTCCGTCTCTACTAAAAAAAAAAAATAGAAAGAAATTAATCGGACAACTGAAAATATATAGAAAAAATTAGCCGGGCATGGTGGTGCATGCCTGCAGTCCCAGCTACTCGGGAGGCTGAGGCAGAAGGATCGCTTGAGCCCAGGAGTTTGAGATTGCTGTGAGCTAGGCTGACGCCACGGCACTCTAGTCCGGGCAACACAGCGAGACTCTGTCTCTCTCAAAAAAAAAGTATTTCTTTAAAAAGAGATTACATTTGTGAAAAAAAAAAAAAGAACAAAATGCAATAATCAAGGAACAAACAGAAGAAAGGGCTCATGGAAATTAGAAATAACAGCTGAACTGTTTTAAAAAATCAGTAAGAGTTGACTTAAGGGAACGAGTCTCTGGGATGAAATCTACCCACCAGGTGCCCAGCCCAGTCAATGGACAAACCATGGAAAGTGAGGAGAGGATCCTAATAGCTTCCAGGGAGGAAGTCAGGGGGCATAAAAAGGAACTGGACTCCTCACCACATTGGAAAGCAGAAGCCAAGGGAGCAACACCTTGAAAATCCAGTGGGAGAAGGATATCCAACCCACAATTCTATACCCAGCCAAACTATCGATTCCATGTACTTTACGAGCGTTTTCAACATTCAAAGTCTCAAAAACCCTACTTCCCATGTGCTCTTTCTCAGGATGGTTCCAGAGGAACTGTATGACCAAAACAAGCATGTCACCTAAGAAAGAGAACACATGGGCTATCCAGAAGACAGGGCTTCTAATGCAGTACAAAGGCAGGAAGCATGCCAGCCCACATCTGTGCAGCATGCCTGCTGACCCCAGGAAGGATGGCCCATGGAAAGAAAATAATAGAAAATAATAGTGTCTGACTGTGTGGAAAACTGTACTGGAGGCATTTCACAGAGTAAAAGGAAGAAGATAGGGACTCAATTCAGACCTAGCAGATAGTGCAATTGAAAAAAAATCAAATTATCAGCCTCCAGAAAAATGAAGTTATTAGCCTCAGGAAAAACAAAAAATTGTACAAAAGAGATGAAAACCCAGTATACCACTTGGCTTAGCACAAGTAAATGAATTTACATGATGATAACGAGTATCAACTGGCAAATTAAACTCTTCACCTGTTTTTGTAAATGTAGTTTTGTTTCTGTTTTTTTAAGAGACAGGGTCTCAATCTGTTGCCTAGGCTGGAGTGCAGTGGTTGATCATAGCTCACTGCAGCCTTGAACTCCTGGGCTCAAGCAATGCTGCAGTCTCAGCCTCCCAAACTGCTAGGACTACAGGAATGAGCCAGCTTGCTGGGCCATAAGGGTTTTCATGGGACATAACCATGCCCAACCCTTGCTTACATACTGTTTGTTGATGGCTACTTTTGCACTATGACAACAGAGCTGGGTAGTTACAACAGAGACCATATGGCCTGCAGAGCCTAAAATATTTACTATCTGGCTACTTTAGAGACAGTTTGCCAACCCCAAAATTAAACTAAATGTCTGGTAACTATTTCAGGAACATGAAGTGGGGAAAAGAGTATAAATGAACTAAAATCCTCATTGATTATAAGTCCAGACTCTAAAAAGGATGAGTCAAAAGATAGCAGCATAAGAATACTATTTGAAATGTGGAGATACATGCAGAAGAAAGTGCTGAAAGAATTAAAAGTGGCTAGATGTACACAGTATGAGATAGGGTTGGGGGAAAAGAAACTATTCTTTGCTTTAAGCTTATTTAAGAACTATTTGATTACTTAAATTATATTCAGGAATTATTTTGATTAAACCAAAAAATAATTTTAAAACAATTGAACAGAATGCACCACTATTTAGAGCAGCAATGCCCAAGTCTAGGGTGACGGCTCGCCTGGGGCTACCTGGGAGCCACTGTGGACATGTGCAGTCCCAAGGTCACCCCCATCCGTGCTCCTCCTCTCAAGGTCTTCACTCATTCTAGGATTCCCACTTTCCACCAAGTGGCCTGGAGAGGTGCATCATCCCCCTACCCGTCCTCTCTCAGGCCAGGCAGCAGGAAGCAGCAGTGGGCCCCTTGCCTTGCCCAGCCCCAATCCTGCTGCTCCAACGGGGGTCCCAGGCGCCAGGCAGACCGCCCCCCCATATCCCAGCCACCAGGTCCTTGCCCACTGATCACTGCTTCCTGGATGGCCTCAGCTAATTCAGGCTGTTGCCCAAGAGGATGTTGACACCAAAGTGCTGGTTCCCTGGCCTGGGACCCACCACCACCACTGAGCACAGCTAGGAGGTGGCAGCCAGGTGCCCCGCCCAGGTCCCACTCTCCATCAACCTGGAAGCCATTTATCACTTGGATAGAGAAGAGCCGTAACAGAACACTGAGGCCTTGATAGTTTTCAACCAAGCTTTTAATGAAAAGATCATAAAATAACAGTTTCTCATTGCTGTACATTAAGACTGCACGCTTCTGAACGGAGAGATCAGTCACTGGTGAATCGCTTTTCTGACTCTGGATGGCTGCGCGCCTGCAGCTCTGACCTGAATTTATCCAAACTCTCGAGGGAAGTGAACTCAGTGTGACGAGTGACAGTGGCGGTGGCCAGTGCAGGAGTGCGATCCCAGTATCCCTCCCCCTTTCTGAGAGGGCATAAAATAGGACATGATCCCTCTTCCAGTTCCAATTGAACAAAACAGCATAACCCCTCCCCCCTCCCCCTCGAGGTATTTGCAAGAATGAGCCAGTGCCCAACCTGGGCCCCCCCAGGGAGTGGGGGGAAGCAAAAGTGGGTTGGGGACAGAGAGGCTCCCCTCAGCACCTGGCCCCACGGGGTCCCGCCAAGTGGAGGGGGGAGCCCTGGGGATCCTCCCTGCCCCAAGTGAGGTCTGTTATGCAGCATTTTTGAGGTCAGTGAATTACAGCAATAAATAACAAGGTGAGGTAGGGGGAGGGGTTCCCAGTATAAAATCAAAGTGGGGTAACTGAAGCTGGGGCTTCCGAGGAAGGGGGTCCAGGCAGCCTCAATTCCCACACACCCACCCCCAGCTTGGAATGTCAGACTGAGGCTCCAGTTAGGTCCCCCCATCCCCTAACTCCCAGCATCTGATTCACAGGTTCGAGGTCTGCCCCAACATGATTCTGGGGAATAGGAGGACCCTGGTCCCTTTGGGGGGCATTGCAGGGCAGAGAGAGCCCTTGTCTGCTCTTCTAAGGCCTGGTGCCTTTGGCTTTTGTCCCCCAAGCCTGGGGGCTGGACGGATGCAGCCTCCCACTCCCTGAGCCCTGCCCCGAGGCTGCCCAGGCCCCACCCCACTCAGGATGGCACCGGGGCAGGTGGGGTCTGCCTGCCCACGGCCCAGCCCGGATTGCACTCCTGCACAGGCAGAGGACCAGTGAATACTGACAGGCGGGGGAGCGGGCGGGAGGCCCGGCACCCCCAAGTGGTGCTGAACAGGAAACACACACACGGCTGTGTGAGGCCGGGGAGGTCAGCGTGGGTCCGGATTGTTCTTGTTCGTTTCACAGGCTGAAGTGTATGGCTATGCTGAGTCTCTGAGATTCTTATATGCTTAAAGGTTCTTTTCTTTTTTTCCTTTTTTGCAATCCTGGAGGAGCCCTTGCCGGGGCTCGGTCAGGTGGGAGCATGCGGTGGTGGAGCCCAGCCTGCCGCTAGCTCGCCCCAAGTCTGAGAAATAAATACATTCATCACTGCACAAACGTATTGATACAAAAACAACACTGTTAAGAGTGTTTGCACCATCTGTGTTGGTAAGAACCAGGCCCAGTCAGCCCCTTCTGCTGCCTGGGGTGGGGCTGGGGATGGGGGGTCCCCTGGGGGTGGGGGCCCACCGGAGTCGCCTGAACTGTGCAAAGGTCCCGGCTTTTTGGCTTGAGTGGGACCCTCACATCAACCCACCCAGAGGGTCACAGGCAGAGCAGCAGGGGACCCAAGCCCAGACTCGGGTCCTGTGGCCAGAACTGACGGCCACCCCCGGTACACCAGCTGGCCAGGACCTCCATGGTCCAGCCAGGAGGCCTTGGGGGCTGGCCAGCACAGGCCCACGCTCTTTGGTGCCAGCTGGGCTTGGAGAGGCCCTGGGAATGGGGACGAGGGCTCAGGTGAACCCAGTGAGGCTTCCAGCCCCTTCCCCAGCCCCCAGGGCTGCCTCTGCCTTCGAGCCGCTCCAGGGCAATGCGGAAGAGCGCCCAGCGGAAGGCAAGGCTTCCCTGGGACTGGCCTTACAGCTGCTGAGGTCTGAAACTGTAAAAGCTTATGTAAACAATGAGATAAATATATTAGTATCTTTTTCTGAGCCCACTGAGGTTCCATACTCATTCAAAATGTGCTTTGGTTTAAAAAATAGGTTTTGTGAATTTGGGTATGAGCTTTTTCTTTTTTCTTTCTTTGTTTATCCTCTTTCCTACACATGACATCTGCTATTTTCTGTTTCCTGTTTCTCCGAAACATTCAGGAATTAAGTGACTAAAGCAGAGAACTGTAAGCCGCCTTGGACTCTGAGGGTCCAATTTTCTTGTGAGGCTCTTAACATCACACACACACACTCGCAAGCACACGCTTGACACGGAATCAAAGGAAAAGAAAACAAAACCAAGTGTTGTGTTAACCCCATCCCACCCCACAAACCCTTAAAATCTTAAATAGGAAACTAGTGTTTTGCTTTCTCATTAAAATACAGAAAGGCTCGATACAATACTAAGGTGGGTACAATACTATGTCGCACAAACGTCGTTGAGTGAGGGGGCCTTTGCTCCCAGTCCCTGAAGTTCTGCAAAGGAATCACCTACTTTCACGAGTCACCTCACGGATATGGCTGCCCACGGCCCGGGAGGCCATGCACGCAGCTGGGGGTGTGTACAGTTCCCGTGCGGTACAGACTTTGTGTCGTGTGGCTTAAGTGCTGACGGAGTGAGGTGGCGTCAGGACAGCAGGGGCCTGGAGCACCCTGCCCCCTCACTGACGGGGTGCAGCCCTGGGGTCTCCTCCGCCAGGTCCCCAGCCTGACTTGCTGGAACTCGAGACCCAGGGTCCAGCTCTCCGTTTCCCACCCAAAGGGAAGAGGGGCCACCTCAGGGCTGAGGTCACCATAGGCGGGGCTCAGCCAGGAGCCCTAGTGTGGCCTGAGCTTCCTCACTCCCAAAACACGCTGCTCACCACTCGGGTCCCTGAACTCAGGCTCTGTTTTCAGCTGGAGGGGTCTCTTAGGGGATGACTCTGGAATTTTTTGGTCTAAACTTAAAATAGAATGAAAAACAAAAGAAAACATGAAGCAAAATGAAGAGGATAAAGCCTGCTGGCCCAGCACTGGGGCTCCAGTTGGCCGAGGACAGCAGGACCGAGCACGGCGACTTCGGCCTGGCCTTGTGAGCCCGGATTAGGGCCCACAGAGGTGAGAGAGGCTGGCTGAGAGAGCCCAAGGTGAGGAGCAAGGGCTGGGACCCTGAGCCCACAGGTGGTGCCCAGCCTCTCGCCAAAGTGGCCAAGGGCCAGGGCTGCTCAGAGAGGTGCCAACCCTGTTCCCCAGATGGTATGTGGCCCTGGGCGGCTCCTCCCCACCTCTCACTGGCCAGGAGGGGGACTGATGCCCTCCCAAGCTCAACCTCTTGCAGGCATGGGGCGGGGGGTGGGTAGGATGGGGGGGGCTCACTTCCACCTCATCCTGGCCCTGGCAAGGAGCAGCAAACAGCTGCCCTCTCCTTGTCCTCAGTGCCTGGCACCTGGCCCCACGTCAGGGGCTCACATGGAGAACGGACAAGTGGTGCTAGGGCCCAAAAGGGCTACCCAGGACAGCCCAAGCCCGGCCCACTTCCACACATGGCTTCCCGGGCAGGTGAACAGGAGGAAAACTGCCAGTCACCAATGTATTGTTGTCACGAATTCAAGAGGTAGCAAAAAGGTCAGACGTCTCTCCACCTTGTTCAGTGAGGAAGAAGGGAAAGCGAAACATCTGTCCACG
>CAUYSK010089872.1:0-10934 GCA_963575035.1 Avahi laniger | reverse complement strand
GATAACTGATAAAATACTCTTTTGCTGTTTTTAACTGGAGTTCAAAATCTTTTAATAAATTTACTGGTCATTTGCAATTTTTCCTTTTCAGTTGCATATTATGTACTTTTTATTACCCCTCTATCTACTTTTTTTTTTTTTTGAGACCGAGTCTGTGTTGCCCGGGCTAGAGTGCCATGGCGTGGCATCAGCCTAGCTCACAGCAACCTCACATTCCTAGGCTTAAGCAATCCTACTGCCTCAGCCTCCTGAGTAGCTGGGACTACAGGCATGTGCCACCATACCCGGCTAATTTTTTCTATGTATTTTTAGTTGTTCAGATAATTTCTTTCTATTTTTTTTAGTAGAAATGGGGGTCTTACTTTTGCTCAGGCTGGTCTCGAACTCCCGAGCTCAAACAATCCGCCTGCCTCGGCCTCCCAGAGTGCTAGGATTACAGGCGTGAGCCACAGCGCCTGGCCTATCTACTTTTTAAAAAATATTTATTTGGAAGACCTCTTTATATAATGAACATATTAGCTATCTGTGGTATATTGTAAATACTTTCCCCAGTTTAATATTTGCCATTTAATGTTGCTTATGGTGGTGTTTTTATATTTTTTATGTAAAGAAGTTTATAATATTTATTTGTCACAATTATCTTTTCTTCTTCCTTCAGAGATTTTGTCTTTGCATGTATCCTTAGAAAGGTCTTTTCTAACTCAAGATTAGATGAACATAATCAAAAAGGGAAGTTCAATGAAGAATTTGAAATGGAAATGTTTGGGATGCTGACAGGTATTGTAATTTTACTCATCTTCTTCAGTACTTATGTAGAATTTGCTTATGAAGTTCTTTCAGATCAATAGGGACATCAACCACAAATAAAGTCATTAAAATGATAAAAGAAAGGCTAGATTGGATTTTATTTCCAAAGCATTTTAAGAAGCTAAAAGTGTGGAATAATTCCTCATGGTGAAAAAAAAAGTGAGTTCAGTTTTGGAAGGTTGAGAATTTACTTTCCAATTTAGTTTTCACTGGCCTTTTTTCTGAGAAGCACCGTTGCGAGCATGCATCGATATTTTCTCATTATAAGAAAACAGTAATTTTTTTTTCTCCTTAGGTTTAATCTTTGTTCTTTCTCCAAGTATTGCCATCTGCTATTACACAAAAATCTACTGAAATACTGTACTGAAGAAATGAATGAATCCTAGCTGCTTTATACTGAATAACCAAGTAGCTCCACTAACAAAACAGGGTTTCCTGCGCCTTTTACAGAAGGGAATGTACTCCTCAGGGAGCAAAAGTATAAGCAGAGGATGGAGTCAGGTGGATCTGGGTTCAAATAGCATCTGTGCCACATAATGGCCAGAACATCCAAAGCCTAAACGAGGGCAAAAATAACTACTCCATGGATTAGGAGGAATAAATAAAATATATAAAGTGCTTTGTGTAATGTTTCTAAACTAGTAGGTCCTGTATTCCACCCCACCCTCTATTACACTGTCTCAGAAACCTATTTCCTTTATAAAATTGAAGATTTATTTTTAGCAAAAATTATGGGATGCTAATACTAGATTTTTGTATTTTTTATAATCATACATTAAAAATACTTTGGTAAATGACTATGTTAATGTTTGAAAGTGTTCATTTAAAACCATTTCTCTTTCATACAGATAAATAAAATGTTTTCATTATGAGGAACTGCTAAAACACATTTCTAGCTAAAAATGTGGCAATGCTACATTTAGATAAACATTTAGTCAATACAAATAGCTCAATGTGTTTATTTTACTGAAAGATGCTTCATGTCAGTCAACATATGCAGTTTAAAGGCAATTATGGTGATTACAGGGAAGACATTTGTGGAGTATATATTATATAATTTTATTCCTATTAATAGAGGAGATTAAAACATAATCCACTTAGTGTAGCACAATGAAACAGGCATTTAATATATAATTCATATAGCCTGTCTGTGATAAAGTTATCATAATAAAGACATTTGGAGTGATGAATCACGTGTAGATTGGAAAGTAAGACTGGCAAGGTACCAAATAAGTGATAGTTTTTTTTTAATTAGACAGTTAAGGTTTTAAAATTATTGCAGTAAACTCATTACTTTTTCCCATATGGGTTCTTACTTGAAAAATTCCATGTAATTAAAAAAAAAGAGAAAAAATTGAAAGAGCAAAAAACTGAATGTAGAGTGTTGTATATTTTTTAAAATTGAATGACATCTTTTTTACAGTGTTGTTAATGAATCTGAATCCATCTCATGCCCACTGTATTTAGTAGAGTAATAAATATTGAATAACCCCCATATTAATGAGCACTAGTTGCTATAACATTATAAATTTATTTCTTGTTCATGTAAAGTCCAAAGAGTGGCCAAGGTTGGGTCTGGGATGGGTTGGCAAAGAGAGTAAAGGATTGTATGGATGGTTTCCATAGGCAAGTCCTGAAAGTAGCAAATGTCACACCCGCTGGCATTTCACTGGCCAGAACTCAGTCACATGGTCATGTATAGCAGCAAGGGAGTCTGGGAAAGAGTCTAGTTGTAACAACCTCTGTCAGAGCTCATATTATGTGAAAGTATCATTCCAGGTGCTGTGGAGATCTGTTATAAGTCACAACTACAGCTCCTGTTCTCCAGAAGCTTACTAAATTCACAGGAAGTTAAGACATACATTCTCTAGATATATGATTACACTAGGTAGTGAAATGTAAAGTGGGAAAGGACTTGGAGCTCCAGAGGCTTCAGAGAGAGAGAGAGAGAGAGAGAGAGAAGTTGAGAGCTCACATTGAGGGCTCAGAGAGTGGATTCTCACTGAAGAGGTGGGATTTAAACTGACCTTCAAGGCACATGGAATTGAGATATGGAAGACACAAAGAGGCAGTGATTAGATATAGTGATGGTTAATTTTATGCGTCAATTTCACTAGGCCATAGGGTGTCCAGATGTTTGGCCAAACATTATTTTGTGAGTGGGTTGGGGTATAGTGTGTGTATGTGTGAGGGGAGGTGTTTCTGGATGAGACTAACACTTTAATTGATAAACTGAGTAAAGTAGATTGCCCTCCCTAATGTGGATGGGTCTCATCCAACTAATCGAAGACCTGAATAGAACAAAAAAAGCTGAATAAGAGAGAACTCCTTCTGCCTGATTGCTTGAACTGAGACATCGGTCTTTTCTGGCCTCTGTACTTGGACTGAAACATTGGCTCTTCTTGGGTCTTGAATTCTGAAGACTGGAACTCATACCATTGGCTCTCCTGGTTCTCAGAACATCAGATTCAGGCTAGAGCTACATATCAGTTCCCCTGGGTCTCCTCTGCTGACTACAGATCTTGGGACTTCTTAGCCTCCATAACTGTGTGAGCCAATTCCTTATGATAAATCTCTCTCTCTCTCTCTCTCTCTCTCTATATATATATATATATATATATATATATATATATGTACACACACATACACACACACACACACATCCTATTGGTTCTATTTCTCTGGAGACCACAGACTAATACAGATAGGTTTTTCGTTTGTTTGTTTGTTTGTTTTTAAGAGATAGGTCTCATTCTGTCACCCAGGCTGGAGTGCAGTGGCATGATCATAACTCACTGCAGCCTCAAACTCTTGCGCTCAAGCCATCCTCCTTCTGAGTAGCTGGGACTATGGGCATGTGTCACTGCATCAGGCTAATTTTGTTTTTTTCACTTTTTTAGAGACAAGGTCTCACTATGTTGCCCAGGCTGATCTTGAACTCCTGGCCTCAAGCTATCCTCCCACCTCAGCCTCCAAGTCACTGGGATTACAAGTGAGAGCCACTGTGCCGGGCATAATATAGACTAGTTTTGATGGAATAAAAGAGATAAGATAATAAGAGATAAGTAAAGAAGTATATTGTGAAAAGGCATTTGTAGTGAGGATGAGATGTTTGACTCCAGTCATTCCATTTCTATAGCTTCCTTTAGAACAATTAACTGTGGAGCAAGACTATAGGCAACAGAGCGTCGTCGGACCATATAGTGAAAGTATTCAGCTTATTATCGCTTGTGTCCTAACTTATTTTAATGCTTTTTTCCTCTCCTCCCTCTTTTCCCTTCCTCCAGATCTTCTTTTCTTCTTTCCCTCCTTCCTTGCCCAATCAGTCAAATACCACCATCCGTGAAACTCAGACTGCAAACTCTGTAGATCTGTAATACATGCAACTTTGGAGAACAGAGGAAAAGAGAATCGCTCTTATTTGAACAGGCAAAGCAGTAAGCCACTGCTTGCTTGGCATATGTTCATTATTTAATCCATTTAGCCTCAATATCTTTATGAACTTTAAAGGTTATAGACAAAATAATGGTTCATTATATACCATTTTCAGAACAAAAACAAATGGGCTTTATTAACAGTAAGGATTTGTATTTTAGATTGAGAATTCTGGATTAGATTTACTTATCAAGAGAGTTTATAGAAATGCAAAAGCCTAAATCAGATAATCTTTTATTATGTGATTTAATTTCCATTATAAAGACAAATGTGATCTCTTTACCCTAATTATTAAGTTCTTTTAGAAAACTCTTTGTTATGAATAATTAATATAATGGCTTCCAAATCTGGGAGGCTTGTTAAAATGCAAATTTTTAGACTCTACTGTAGAGATTTCAATTAAATAGTTTGGGGGTAGGGTCCAGAAATTTGTACTTTTAAGAAGTTATACTGTATTATTATTTAGAACAAGTAGAAATAAGCTTTCAGGAACCATGGGTTTATGGTACCATTGCAATGTGGTTGCTATGGTAAGTTGGTAACAATTGTCCATAATTTGCAATAAATAGTAAATGCTGGTTTATAATGGAAGGAAGACAAAGATCAAGAAAGAAACCATTAGATGAGTGATAAAATTAGGGTTTCCAAGGTCCTGGATCTTCCATAAGACTATGGATTAAGAGGCAATTACCTCTGCCCAGCTTTAATGTGGAGAGAAAAATAAAAAGCAATTACCAAGAAGACCTGCTGAAGACTTCCATCCTAAGAACCATGGCAGTTGACGTGCTTCCAGGTGTGTGTAATCCTAGTCTTTCTGTCAGAGGAAGGGCCAGCTATATGTGTGGGGAACTCAGGCTCATTGCCACACTTAAGGAGAAAATGACAGAAAGGGAAACCAGGAGGAAGCACTGGACCTCAACAAATTTAAAAATGTTGAATCCTATGACAGCAGGATGGAGTAATAATAACAGTTAACATTTATTTAGTGTTTATTGTGTGCTGGTTTCTGGGGTAAGCCCTTAACATAATTATTTTACTTAATTGATTAATCACAAGAACCCTATAGGATAGGTATTCTTATTTTACATAGGAGAAAATGGAGGCCCAGAGAGTTTAAGTAACAGGCTGAAATTCACGTAGCTGCTCGGTGGCAGCTGAAGACAGATTGATTCCAGAGCCTGTGCTCTTAACCACCATCTGTGGCAGAGGAAGAGGAGTGAGCATCTGACTGGACCTGTGCCTCTGTCACTTCCAGCACCATCATCTTCGCTACCACAGAGAACTTGCTCTATATGAGACACTGATCTGTGTCCTCTCTCCATTAACTCACTCTTAGAACTACACAGCAAGAGAAATATTGTTATTAATCCCATTTTACAAATAAGGCACAGTGAGGCACAGGGAGGTTAGGTGACTGGCCACAGTCACAAAGCCTGCAGGTGGCAGAGCTTGGGCATTTATCCTGGCGGCTGGGTTCCAGAGTCCACACTCTTATCCTTGATGCTATACTAGACACTCACACAGAGGAATTATCCAATCCGAAGTACTCATGTAAGGACTGTGTCTATGATAAATCACAGCAAGTTTTGATCACCCTCCTACAGGGTTTCTGCTTCATTGAGTAGAAGAGGTACGTCTTTCACATTCGTAAGTTTACTCATTCCTTTCCTTAAATATAATGTTTTAAAAAACTCATTGATTTGTTATGCCCTTACAACCCTTTTCAGATTATTGCCTGCTGTGAAAGCACTGTTGAGCGCTCTATTACATTTAGCACGTGCTATAAGAGGCTTTAAACTATTCTTTAAGACACCCTTCTGAGAATCATCACTGATTACATATTCAAAGAAAAAGTTTCTTTGCGAGCCTTGGTAAAATGAAGTAATTTTGTTAGAACCTGGCCTTGCATTGTGCTGGATTAGTTGTCTTGCTTTCATATATTTTAGTACATGGCCTCCTGCACTTGTATTTAAGCAGAAGTCAGTCAAGGTGGGGAAAAAGATGCTGCCAAGCATGTGGAAGACTCAAGGGCCTGCGATGGTGTTTGATGGCAGCTCTTGTCTCTCAGGGATCCTAGTCTCTGTTCCTTTAATTCTTTTTTCCCTAGAGACAAGGTCTCATTCTGTTGTCCAGGCTGGAGTTCAGTAGCCTGATTGTAGTTCACTGCAGTCTCGAACTCCTGGTCTCAAGTGATCTTCCTGCTTCAGCCTCTGGAGTAGCTGGAACTACAGGTATGTGTACCACCATGCCCAGCTAATTTTTAAAAAATTTGTTTTGTGGAGATGGGGTCTCACTGTGTTGCTCGGGTTGGTCTCAAACTCCTGGCCTCAAGTGATCTTCCCTCCTCAGCCTCCCAAAATGCTGGGATTACAGGTGGGAGCCACTGTGCCCAGCTTGTTCTTTGACTTCTGTTGGAGAATATGCTGGGCCTGGGTGAGTGGCTGAGGATACCACATGAGCAGCCCTTTTACCAGATACTCTGGGGCTTGGACCCACCAAAATTTTCACCAAATGAATTATTATAACAATTCAAGCTTATCTTTGTTCTACTACAGTATGAACCAACTTTTTAGAGAAGGTCTGAGCCTTTGTTCCTTTTTTAATACCGGTAGAGGTAGATAGACTATGGCAATATGATTATCCGCCCAAGGACAATGCTGCCTTTAATCCTCTTGGCTTGCTGTGGCCTCTGAGGGCCACACCTCAGTGGTACGGAAGGGTAGATGGCTGTCTGTCTCTTGCCCTTTATATCAAGTACATAAGTTAGATGGAGTTTCAGTTTTTTTCTGTGACTCCATGAGGCCTACCCTGCTCATTTTATATTAAAAAGCACCCTATACAAAAAAAAAAAAAATCACCAATACTTCTGGTTCCCCATATCAGACTCTCCATTTCCTTTTTTCCTATTGAATTTATTACATTATACTGCTATATATTTTTCTTATTTATTATATTTAATGTTTATTATCTGTTCCTTCCTCTCTCCAACTAGAATATAAACTCATGGGTACAAAAATCTTTTTTTCATTGAAACATCCTAAACACCTAGTACCTATGTAGTAAGGTATCAATAAATAATGAATGAATACTTCTGATTAAAATCAAACTTTGTTCAAGTCTAATTAGAAACAATCCAAACAACTGTTTTGGGAACTAGAAATATACTCTTTAAAAGCTTTTTCTTTTCTCAACATTTGAAATAATTAGGTATAGTATAAAAGCTGTCCATACCTTACCTTGAAAACCATTTTTAAAATCAGCTCCACTTGGTAAGAGGTCTGGAGTGTATTCGCCGTAGCCACCTACATAAAATTGACTGAAGACATTGAGACCAACCAGTCTTCCTGGGGCGATGATGGATTTATTTTTATGATCATCTACCTTCAAAAGGAAAAAAATTCAAAACCTATTTAAAAAGGAATTAATTCCTCAGGGTAAACTGTTAAGATACTCTTTTGTTATTTCCCATTAAACTTGGCATGAAAAATTTACAAAGACCTGAATTTTGAAGAAATAAAAAACACTCAATTCTCTGCTTCTCTGCTGGTGTCTGTTACCATGGATATATTAATATAGCAGTTATGGTTTTGCATTTCAATCAAAATCACAGTTCTTCAAAGATTAGGAGCTGGCATCCTGCTGATCTTCCTCCATCTAGCCTTGTCCCCTCTCCTGCGAGTTCTCAATACAACCACCAGAGTCATTTATCAAAAATAGAAATCAACCATGGTGCCCAACCCCCACTTCTTAAGTAGTTCTCCATGGCTCTTTGGATAAAAGCCTGAATTTCTTAGCATGACATCGAAGTCCTTTGATAATATAGAACCTTGTCTACTTCTAACCACATCTTTTGCTCCTCAGTCCCCCAACCTGAAAACCAGACTAAACTACTTGCATTCCTTAAGCTCATACTGGCCACCGTTCTTTTTCCTAACTCAAATTTAAAGTTATGCTCAAGCATCGCCTTTTCTGGGAAGCATATCCTGAACTTTCTCTCTCACCCTTATCTCTGTTAGTGATTCCTCTTATTTATTCTCACACCATTAATTGTAATCATCTCTCTATTCCTCTATTTAGTGCGACAGTCTGTGAACTTCATGGACATCAGCATCAAGGCCTATTGGCCTCTGTACCTGAGCATGGACCCGACAATATACTAGTGCTCAGTAGTTTGTGGGGCAGATGAAGGAATGATTCTTTACCTTCAGCCAGCCCATTTGGAAGAACCTCCCCAGACGGACGGTGTGGATTTCAAGGCTCAGATCGAGGGGCTCACTCCTGGCACTTGCTATGCCAGAGCCCAGGTTATAACTATAAACCACGCTGCCGTTGAGCAGACCCACTGCCAGGAAGTCATCACCATTGAGCCCTGGAAGAAGAAGACGCATGAGGAATGCTCGCTGAGGGGAAATTCAGGAGTCTGGTCAACTTCATTTTATTGTCTGGTTCTGCATTATGGATCAGTACGGTAAGTTATAATAGACATTTAGCCTCTTGTTGGCACTCAGGTATGTGTGCAACCAGCTATTATTATTCACACCCCCAGAAGCTGTCTAAGTACTAAGAGTTTATTTCTTCGACGCCATGAGGATTTTGGTCAACCCAGGGAATGATCAATGATCAACTAAAAAGTTGTATGGGAATAAAATCTCCTTTTTTTCTGAGTGAAATTCAGTGTGCCCTTTATAATAAGGAGAACTTTACAATGGAGTAGAACTGCTCTAGTAGTTAATGAGATTTGAAAGGCCGGCGTAACCTAGCATCAGCTTTGAAATTCTATGATTCGAGAAGAGTGTAAAGAACAATTTATTCCTGTGGTTGCTCAGAGTATGTTATTATTGTTCTATTGCAAAAGCTCTTAACCATTCCCCATGACCAGTTAAAGGGGAATTGTTTCTGTGTTTCCTCTTCTCTCTCTCCCTCCATTAGTTCAGGGCCATCTGTGCAGCATAGTGAGTTGTAGGACCCAGAGCACTCAGGAAACAGCTAGTGTAGACCCATGGGGAAAGGCAAGTGGTTGGGAGATACCCAGTATTAGTCACTGGGGAAAGGGCCTGGCAGTAGGCTTGGCGGGATTAGGAAGTTCCGGGATAATCAGTGGGTGTAGGGCAAGAGGTCTGTTCATAGGGAGCAGGGACTCAAATATGTCACCCAGTTTCTGAAAGATATATTTGTGGGTGGGGTAAAAGAAGACCTCAATATTGAGGCTTGTGGACAGGAAACTGAGGCAAAGACTTCTGCTTAGAGGAGGAATATAAGGACCCCATAGAAGTAAGAGGTTTAACATAAAGGAAAAAGCAGAAATGAGTCCTTGGACATGGAAAAAACTTGTTACAATATTAGTATGAACGGCCTCCCCTTTCTGCACTTGTAAGGGTGATGCTTTGCCTGCTGACTTGGCTTCTAGTGTTAGTTTGTTCAGATCTGCAGGGATGGGCATTTCCAGAGCGTGTCAGGGGAGATGGGTTTTCTCAGGCACTGGAAAGTGGAAGACAGAAACATTATTTTGAGATGCTTGAACTCTGTCTCTGCTTTTCTAAAGTGTCTGCCATGGACCTTGAGCTGGGTTATTTCTGAGAGCTCTCTAGGTGAGTCTGACACACAGCCACTGCTGAGGGGAACTGTTCTGCCAGACCATCGGCCAAGTACATTGGGAGCTTACAGCAAGTCTCTCTCCTTCTCCCCCTCTCTGGTGGTTTCTTTCCACTTGCAATGCTGCAGCAGGTGAGCCAGGTTGTATATTTAAGACGGAAAGAACTCCCAGGAGAAAACAGATTCAGGAAGGCAGTTAGCAAGGCAAAAAGGAGAAAAACCATCACCAGAGATAGGAGACAGTCTTTCAGGCTGCTGCTGGGGTATAAAAGAAGTTGCGAGAGATGGCTGTGGAAGGAGAATTGTGAGATTTTTCTGTGGGTTGTGAATGGGGATCTTTCTGAGAGATTCTGGTGGGGATCTGAATTGTCTTTCGAATTGCCCACGCTACTGGAATGGAGATGGTGTTTGGCTAAACCTTAAGGTGGTAGGAGGGCAGATTTATTTGGGCTATTCCCTTCTTTCCTTTCTGCCTTGTTTTCTCTCCTTCTTCCTCCAGTTATTGAAATAATATTTCATGCCAGGAGCTACATTATCCTCAGGCCCTCAGCAGCCTGGTTAGGAGACAGGAGGTTTGTTTCAAGCACCGTGGGGAGCAGAGTAGGAGCAGCAGTGGGGATTGGCATTAAGTTGGGGTGGGGGCCGGGCGCGGTGGCTCACGCCTGTAATCCTAGCACTCTGGGAGGCCAAGGTGGGTGGATTGCTCAAGGTCAGGAGTTCGAGACCAGCCTGAGGAAGAGCGAGACCCCGCCTCTACTAAAAAATAGAAAGAAATGATCTGGACAACTAAAAAAATACATATATAGAAAAAAAAATTAGACAGGCATGGTGACACATGCCTGTAGTCCCAGCTACTCGGGAGGCTGAGGCAGAAGGATTGCTTGAGCCCAGGAGTTTGAGGTTGCTGTGAGCTAGGCTGACGCCACGGCACTCTCTCTAGCCTGGGCAACAAAGCGAGACTCTGTCTAAAAAAAAAAAAAAAAAAAAAGAAAGAAAGAAAAAAGATGGGGTGGAGAGGAGGGTGAGGAAATGCAAGCAGATGATTCTTGAGCAGGTTTCTGAGCTAACCAAGAAAATGACAAGCAAGAGTTTGTCAGATG